>CABHPH010158059.1:0-11763 GCA_902168325.1 Peromyscus nudipes
AGAGAGGCTGAAGCTTGGCACCATATGGCAGGTTTGGTGTCCCTGAAGAGAGGTCAGCAGACATTAATATAGGTGCAGTTTGTGGATGCTCCAGAGTATTGGAAATACCTGACTGTGGGATGACTGCCAAGGATAGCTGCAGCTATGGAGTGAAGATAGCCTGAGCCTATGAGAAGAGCTATGTGTGTCATGAATGGCAGAGCTTGAGAGGGGGAGCTGGCCAAACCCTTTGGAGCCCAGAAGATCCTGAGTGAATACCAGCTGCAGGACATTGAGCTCCAGGATTTGGTTCACATTTTTGAATTTTGATTTTGTTCTGATCCAATTATAGCTGTGTCCTGGTTCTTCATTTTTGAAATAAGAAGTATATAAGTTTCTTTTAGATTTTATTTTATACTTACCCACAGTCAAGAGACTAAAAGAAACTGAATTTATTAAAGAGCGTTCACTTTTAAAGTGAATGAACTTTTAAAGACTTGGGACTTTTGAAATTATACTGTGTTTTATATTGTGATATAGTGGTATTTTATTTGCACTGAAATGTGATTTTATTTGTATGTTAATAAATAAAGTTGCCTAGGGGTCAGAGCTATTAGCAAGCCATAGGGAAAGGTGGTTGTGGTGGTGCATGCCGGTAGGATTTCCTGAAGGAGGCACACGCCTTTAATCCCAGCACTTGGTAGGCAGAACTAAGTAGATCTCTGTGTGTTCAAGGATACAGCCAGCATTGGAGACACATGCCTTTAATCTCAATATCAACCATAGAAGACCTGGAGTGACCACAGACAGGCAGTGATGAGACAGTCATGTGGTTGGGTTTACAACCAATGAGAAGGCAGAACAAGAAGTCTTTATAAGGCAAACACACAGGAAGTAGCCCCCTTTTCGGAGAGGTCTCCTGGCTGAAGAGGCTAGCTGAAGCAGGTGGGTAAGGCTCTTAGCTCTGACCTCTTGGGCTTTTATCTTTACATTGGCTCTGTGTTTCTTATTTAATAAGACGGTTGGTTTCTTCTACATTTGGCGCCCAACGTGACAAGAATCCATTAAAAACCGCTTGACTTGGCTTGGTGGTGGGTCTGGTTTCCCGCCTGGGCAGCTGGCTCCCTAGTCCAGGTGGCCGGCTCCCTAGCCAGGCCCAGGCCGGACGGGGATAAACAGAAAAGGAAAGTGTATGGTTTAATAGTAATATATTAGTCTGTCAAGTTGACAAAAGGTCATGTGTCTTATTCAGATTTTTGTTGACACGACACAAGATGGAGTTATCTAAGAAAAGGAATCTTAGTTGGGACAATAGCTCCATTATATTTTCTGTAGGAAAATCTGTAGGGAGTTTTCTTCATCAGCCATTGATATAGGAGGATCCAGTTCACTCTGTGTGGTATCACTTCTGGGCAGGTGGTTCTAGGCAGTATAAGAAAACTAGGCCAGTTAAGCCATGTGGAACAAGCCAGTAAAAAGCACTCACCTAATGGCCTCCATGTCAGTTTCTGCCTCCAAGTTCCTACTGCCAGGATTTTGCCCTGAGTTCTTTGCCTAGTTTCCCTCCATGATGGCCTGTAACCTGTAGAGTGAAATAAGCCCCATACCTCCATAGTTGCTTTTCGTCAATGTCTTATCACAGCGATAGAAAGAAACCTAAGATAATACCATACGAAATACGTGATATTTTCATGTACAGTTGAATCAGGTTGTGTGCAACATAAAAATTGTCTAACCTTCAATGAATTGTCTCTTTGTTTCAGTAGGCTTCATTGCAGGTGGGTGTCATTCACAAACTGGCACTTGAAATAATTTAATGATAGCTTCACAAGATAATGGCTAGTCTCTTTTTCTGTCTCCCAGACACAACAAAAAGAGAAACAGACAAGTTGGTTACACCCTGGCCAAGTATCATTCAGTGTATTACTTACTGTACAACCACCCTTTTAAAGTCATTGTGTAGTTCAAAGTTTTTTTTTTCAGAAATTCCTCTTCAAGTCACAGCAAGCTGTTCAAGCAAAATATTGAAAGAAATGCAAGGCCTCAGAGTCCTCCCCAGTCAAGCCAGAATCTCTGAGATCTCTGACCATTATGTTTATGAAAACAGTGGGCAAGTTTCTGGAAAGGGATGGAGAAAACCTGCAGATGGTAGATTTCCCAGAAGTCTGCAAATTGAGCAAATGCTTCCCATTCTTGTTCAAGGGCTGTAGCTTTTAATTAAAGTTTGCACCAACTTGAACCTTGCTCTACAGTGGCACTTGAAACAGTTATTTGTGTTTTTGTTACGCTGTGATTTCTTCCTGTAGTTTTCTTTGCTTAACTTTTTAATGTAATAACCACCAGAGGGCGAAAGATATCACACTTCAAAGGATTTAGAGGGCTGTTTTAGCCAGGACCCCAATGCTGGTAAGCTTCACAGGGAGTGGAAACCTATAAAGCTGAGCAATGAAGCCTGTGTGTACTTCCATATTAAAGACATACCTTTCACCTTGTGTTTCTTCTTCTCTGGTTTCCCTTTAGGCAGGATTGTTTCTGATGTTTGTCAAATAGATTTCCTAGTCAAGCAGATTAAACTGCTTCATTTTAACTTTGCATGAAGTTAGATTATGCCTCCTTTACTTTGGATCACCTGGAGTTTAAAACCATATGGGAAACATTCTAAAGATCCTTTTACTGTGTATGTCCATGTCTTCAGGGTATTCCTTTACCTAAAACACCAAGGAGTTATTTGAAAAGCCATATACCATCCGCTGACTTATCAGATCTTGTTTATTTTCTTGACTAAATTGTTCCAAATACTGTCCTATAGTTCAAGGATCTGTTGGCAAATGTGACACATTGAAGCTGAATAACTCATCGAGGACCCTCAAGGCCCATGAAAACATCAGGAAGCTCTTGGTTTGTTAGTGGAAGGGCAGGTGCATGTAAAGTCTGAGCAATTGATCCCAGCAAAATAATTTTCTAAGTATGGCATATTTTCTAGGACCTCTGTCTCCCCTGACAATACTGCATGGGACATGATAGCTAAGGGGAGAGATGTTATGTACTGAGTATGCAAACATATTCCAGAGCTCCACTCCTCATCCTTATTAGCCACACCCTCTTTCATTCTGAAATTACTTGGCCACCCCATTTATATTCACAGACTATGCTTTACATGCACAGAACAGACTGTAGAATCCAGACTCAGATATTCTACAACTCTCGCTCTTTAGCTCACAAAATTCTCTGTTGTTCTCCTTGGTAGTTCCTTGAATTTAAAGGTGTCCCAGAATAGCTTCCCATGATGTCACAAGGTAGCAAGCATAATGTTCTAATCATGTGATAATCTTGTACAATGAAGTCAGCAAAAGAGATTTCGGTGGTCTGTGTATACTCAAGATCCCTCCTGAAAGCCAAGTGAATCAGCATTTCAGAACATCAGCAGCTTAACACTGTCAAACCATACACTACACATGCTATAATGGAACCAATGGGCTCATATGAGTCTTGTCTTCCCCACTCCAGATTTTCCTTTAGCCATCTTTCACAGAACAGTCTGATTCATGGCTAGAAATACCCTAACTAGCCACATGGCTAGGGCTTCCTTCATCGAGACTTCAGAATATGCTCAGCACATCCTGCTCTGTGCATACACCTGAAATCCACAAGTCTGATGAAATCCACCATGGAAAGGTGTTAAGGTTTTACCTTTCCTTGGCAAAGTGGAATAAGATGTAGGAGTCTTTAGAAGGGAAGGGTTCAGAAGTGGAATCCATTCAGATAGTGATTTCTCTGCCTTAGGTGAGGTGGCTTTTATTCTGCCTTTCCCCTAAAACTAAACAGAAAAATAATATTCCTTCCTCCAAAGGAGCAATTTTACAACTGAGGTGTCCCAGAAGGCCATGATCCCATATTAGGGCAAGCTTTTCTGCAAGTCTGTTTGGGCAATACCCAGGCTTCATTTTCATTGTCTATAGATATCAGAATTGGAGTAAGTATTTTCAGCACTTAAGAGAGGAAGTAGAGCATATTTGGGTCTGAGTTTAGTTTTGCCACTTAGTCCAGTGTTTACATAACCAAGGGAAATTGCTCAACCTCTTTAATCTTCAGGTTTCTGGCAAGGGGGGTGTGGGGATTCGATGGAAAGATGGCTCAGCACTTAAGAACATTTGCTGATCTGGCAGAGGACCTAAATTCAGTTCCTAGCACCCTCGCTGAGAGACTCACAATGAGGCACTAATACCCTCCAGAACACTTCTTTCACAAATCCATCACATTTATCATCACCTTGGTTTCTAAGAACAATATCAACTTTTCAGTTGTTAAAAATTCTTTTTTTCTTTTTAAATTTTTTTAAATTCATTTTACATGCCAGCCACAGATCCTCCTCTCATCCCTCTTCTTGCTCCCCACAGCCTTCTCCCCACTCCTCAGCCCCTCCTCAAACAGGGTAAGTTTTCCAATGGAGGCACAGCTAAGCCTGGTACATTCAGTTGAGGCAGGATCAAGCCCCTCCCCACTTTATTAGGGGGGAGCAAGATGTTCAACCATAGGTAATGGGACCCAGAAAACTGGCTCATGCACCAGGGATAGATTCTGATCACACTGCCAGAGGACCCTCAAACAGACCCAGCTACACAACTGTCACCCGTATGCAGAGGGTCTAGTCCAGTTCTATGCCGGTTCCACAGCTATTGGTCTAAAGTTCATGAGTTCCTTTGAGCTTAGTTCAGTTGTCTCTGTAGATTTCCCCATTATGATCTTGACCCCCCCACCCCTTGCTCATATAATCCCTCTTCCCAGGGGGAACACTCCTCCACTGTTGGTATACAGCCACTTTGGTAATCAGTATGGCGGTTTCTCAGAAAATTGGGAATCAATATACCTCAAGACCCAATGATACCACTCTTGCGCATATACCCAAGGGATGCTCAAGCATACCACAAGGACACTTGCTCACCAATGTTCATAGTAGCATTATTCATAATAGCCAGAACCTGGAAGCAACTTAGATACCTCTCAATTGAAGAATGGATAAAGAAAATGTGGTACATGTACACAATGGAGTATTACTCAGGTGTAAAAAACAATGACATTATGAAATTTTCAGGCAAATAGATGGAACTAGAAAATATCATCCTGAGTGAGGTAACCCAGATTCATAAAGATAAACATGGTATGTACTCACTCATAAGTGGATACTAGATGTAAAGCAAAGGATAATCATACTAGGAAACAAGAAGGACCCTAAGAGGGATGTATGGATCACCTCAGGAAGGAGAAACAGAGGAGATCCTGAAGAGTAAACTGGAAATGGGGATGCAATAGAGGATAGAGGATGGGGGATAAGAACATGAGAGAACAGGATCCTAGGGGAGGGATGGAATGGGAGAGCAATGAAAGAGATATCTTGACAGAGGGAGACATTATGGGGTAAGGAAGAAACCTGGTGCTAGGAAAATTCTCAGGAATCCACAAGAACAACCCTAGATTAGACTACTAGCAATAGCGGTGAGGGTGCCTGAACTGGCCTACCCTTGTAATCAGATTAGTGAATACCCTAACTGTCATCATAGATACTTTATCCAGTAACAGATTGAAGCAGATTCAGAGATCCACAACCAAGCACCAAGCCGAGCTCCGGGAATCCAGTCAAAGAGAGGGAAGAGGGATTAGTTGTTAAAAATTCTCATCCATTGTGAATAATCAACAAAAAAGCAATAGTAAATAGGTAAATAGATAGCTGTCTGCTTCCTAGGACAGACATAGAAACACAGATGCACAAGCAGACAGACCGACAGACACACACACACACACACACACACACACACACACACATACACACACACACACATACACATACACATTATACTAAACAGTGTCTGTCTCTGCCTTGTTTGGCTCAGAGTAACTTGATTTTTGTCTGATTTTCATTTACCTCCTGGGGAAGATTGATGGGGAATGTCTCCATGCTGTGAATATGTGTTGCTTTGATTGGTTGTTAATAAAGCCATTTGGCCTATGGCAAGGCAGCTTAGAGGCAGGTGGGAAATTCAAAGGGAGAGACAGGTAGAAGGCGGAGAGAGGCACTAGCCAGCTGCCCAAAGAGCAACATGTAATGGGATGCAGGTAAAGCCACAGAACATGTGGCCATACATAGATTAATAGTTATGGGCTAATTTAAGATATAAGAGCTAGCTATCAAAAGGCTTGAGCCATGGCCATGAAGTTATAATTAATATAAGCCTCTGTGTGTTTACTTGGGAGACCAAGTGGAAGAGATTTGTCCCTCCCACCGGCAGGCCAGGACACAGGAAAACATCCAGCTTCAAATGTCATCTCCCTAGCCAGCTGCTTTAAGAATTCAGAGGACTGTGCAGTTTCACTATATCACATAGCATCTGGACCTATAGAGAATTTGCAAGAGACACTATTGTAATCCAGAGTGATCCAAGGTAAATGAGTAATCTGGAGATTCCAGTTTCAGATGGAGACATAAGAATAACATTCAACTGTAAACTATATCAATTTAAACCACTGGGGATTATTTATAATTTATTTATTTGTGTGTGTGTGTGTGTGTGTGTGTGTACGCGCACGCGCGCACATGTACATGTTGCTGCACATTTATGTGAAAGCTAGAGGTCAAGGTCAAATGTCTTCTATCACTCTTCACATTATTTTTTGAGGAAAGATCTCTTACTGAACTTGGTTAGCCTATCTGTCCAGTGAGCCCAAGAGATTCTCCTGTCTCTGCCTGTCTACCAATGAGGTTACAAGCACTTGTTGCTTCACCTGGATTTTCACATGGTGCTGGATCTTCAAACTCAGTTCCTCCTGCTTGCATGCCAAGTACTACCCTGACACTAACCACTGCTAGTCATTTTTTCAAAAAAGGAAAAAAATCATTATTACTTCATCTTTATCATACCTCCTTTATTTCACTGTCTGTAGTTTGATGAAAGACATCTATGAGATTTAGGTTCCCAGGTGCTTTTAAGTACAGAACATTTGTTTTCTTCTTCTGTTGGGTACAAGCCTCAAGAACTGGACAGAGCACTCTTGCTTACATTTAATTAGCTAAGGCTAATTACAGCACTATGTCCAACTATAGGAAAATAGTCTTTGTCTTTATGGAAGAGGAGATGGTACTGGTAGAATCCCGTATTTTCTATTATTGTGACATCTTATGTTATGTCTATGGATGAGCTAATTTTTTTCAGTGTTATGCAATGTCAAGTAAGAAAGTATAATTTGGTGTTTGTGTTATTTACTTCTTAATGTTTAAGTCAGCATTTGATGCTACTGTCAGGTAGAGAATATTTAGCAAGTGGTAATGAATTGAAATATAATTAATCCTTAAAGGGTAATCCTTGAAATATAAATCTTTTTGCTTAAAATACTGTAAGGAAATAACATGGAAAGTACAGTGAAAAGTGGTACACTAAACACACACACACACACACACACACACACACACACACGTAACAATGTAAAGGATGCACAACCCCATGACCTGTGCCTTAATGTGACAGAGAAGAGGTTAAGAGAGGCGGGGTGGTCAAGGTTAATATATGAAGGAAGCCAATTGGCATAAAGATTGGAAGCCCTGCCCCTCAGCGTTACATTTAATAGACAGAGTATGTTCTGGAAAAGCAAGCAAGACATAAAAGTGTCATTTAAGTGACCTAAAGAATATTATTCTCCTGGCCCAATGTCATTTGAACTTCTAACTTTCCCCAGCTCTCCCTAGTCTGATTCCATCCTTGGGAGCGTTTTTTCTCCCATAATAAACTATCTCTATTTTCACCACTATCCATGTGTGCCAGGTCCGATTCTTTTGCCCAGGACACAAGAACCTGGGAAGTCAAGTAGGTGCCCCCAGGCCTCTACATGGTACCTATAACAGTAAGGTACCATAATATGCCCTGAAAAGGAAGAATGCTGCAAAATTTTAGACTTTGTTTGGAATGTAGAGAGAGTGCTTTGGTTACCAGAAGAAAAAAAGGCAGGAAATACAAATAGGGAAGATGATGCAGGCAGAAGCACAGATGGACACAAAATAATGGACACTTGAGCTCCAATGCTCCTGAAGAACAGGACCAGGACTCTGAGCTCCGATGCTCCTGAAGAACAGGACCAGGACTCTGAGCTCCATGCTCCTGAAGAACAGGATGAGGACTCTGAGCTCCGATGCTTCTGAGGAAGGGGACCAGGACTCTGAGCTCCGATGCTCCTGAAGAACAGGACCAGGACTCTGAGCTCTGAGGCTCCCGAAGAAGGGGACCCAGGACTCTGAGCTCCGATGCTCCTGGAGAAGAGGACCAGGACTCTGAGCACTGATGCTCCTGAAGAAGGGGACCAGATAGGAGTGAAAGCCTTGTATAGGCGTAGCTGACTTCCACTCTCCCACAAGGACCTGTTGGTAGAGCTTTGCATACTCCACAAAAACCTTGCAAGGAGTTGTGCTCATTCAGAGCACTCAGATGAAGCAAATGAATTTATCAAACATCTAAATGCAGGAGATTCCTAACGTTTTTAACCAACAGCAACCGTGCCTACTTTTTACAGAAATGTCCTCCTTTGCAAAGGTCTCCCAGAAATTCTTCGAGAAAAGCAATCAAATATTCTACTAGAGAACTTGAAGAAGTTCAGGCCCTACATTGTCTTTGCCTGCTATTTTTTTCAGATCAAAGATGTCATCCACACAAAAGGGAACTTTTCAAGATGTGGTTGGGGGCCTGGTTTTACAGAGGAAGCAAACAGAAATAAACCCCACATTCACAGACAAGAATAGTCTGTTTCCTTCTCAGGCCTCTTCTTGGTTATGCTGCCAAATTAGGAAGCACCAAACCACAGAGAATGTAAAGAACACAAAGAAATTCTCTCTCTCCCTCTCCCTCTCCCTCTCCCTCTCCCTCTCTCTCTCCCTCTCTCTCTCTCTCTCTCTCTCTCTCTCTCTCTCTCTCTCTCTCAGTGCTTCTTTACATTTGGATGCAATCTCATCTTTATTTTCTAAGTCATTGAAATGGCAACCCCATAGATGAATGAACCTAACCTGAAATTGGATGGTTACTGGAATCAGATAGGAAAACAAATTTCAAATACTTAATAAAAGTGGGTTCACCTTTGTGTCCTCTTTGAATCTCTCTCAAACGTATTTATGAAATTTTCATAAATTAATCAAAATATTTTATTAAGAATCATACACAACAAATGCTTGTCTTTGTTTACTTACTTATTCGTTTTCAAGAGGCAATCATAGCAGCTTGCTTCTGAATGGAAGGAAGAAAATCTGCATGTTATTGAAGTTTCAAAATAAAGATATTACCTGACTCCTTTGTTCTGTGGTAATTATTTAATATTAAATGTTTCTAATGAAGATAGATTTTGTGGCAAGAATGTAACATGAATTAAACTTCTAAACCCTTAATTGAGTCTTTCATTCACCGGGGTAAGATGATTCACTATCTCATTGAATTGTCACCTAAGACAAAGTACAGTTTTCTGTTGGAGAGTAAAAGAATAATGTGTCATTTTTTTTCATTGTGTTCAGATTTTCTTTCAGGTGATGTAGTCTGAGGTCTTTAAACAAAATGAATGAAAAATAACAACTGCTTTCAAACACAATAGGCATGGAATACTGGGATTTAATGATATCTCTTTAAAAAAAATAAAAGATTGCCAAACTCACAAATTACCAAGTTCCATAGCAGAGTTTCTGAAATGTATTTCATATTTGAAAATTATTTTGGATAGCTCTTTTGTCACCAATAGACTAACTGACTTCCACATTTCCCTCTGTGGTTCTTAAACCACACACTCTACATCCGATAATTTAAAAAGGATTTTAAGTTATTAAACATTGAATTGAGGGATAGAAACAAAAGAAGTAAATCCTGAAAAAATAATACAGATCCAAGTATGGGGAGGGGAAAAGATGTCTTTGATCTAACTGCACATCTTTTTATCTCACTGAGGAACTGAGTTTGGAAAGGGCTATTACTAATTCAGGAGGAGGCTAAGAAGAAACTCAAAGACAGAAGCCAAATGCATTTGTGTCTGCCACCATTGTGGTGAAGTAATCAATGTCCTGACTTGTCCAAAGCACTGAGTTCCGGCTTCCGTTTGGAGTAGTCTACATGTTGTCTACATGAAGTCTAACGTCACTTCATTGATGTGAAAACAAAGTGACCAGACTGAACCTGACTTCCCAGGAAATGAAGGCTCTGATAAAGACAGCAGGGAAAGAAGTTCCTTGGTATAATGTGGGCCCATGACAGTGGCAGCCAAGTCTTCACTTGAGGACAATCTAGGATAGGGCTGGCTTTTTAACTTAGCACTTTCCGAATTGAGGAAATTTTCTATAACACTTTCTTGATGAGGCAAATTGACAAGTCAAAAGAAATGTTTGCCATAGACTATTTCAAGTCAACTGATGTTTTCTGTCACAGTCAATATATAAGTTCAGTTCCCCCCCAATTTTCTTTTGTTACACAGGAAACTACCATCAAATGCCAATATACTTCCAAGTTATTAACCCTCACTTATACTTTGCTCAAGGATTCAGATTATGAGACACATTGAAAAGTTGTGTTAATTCATTGCGTCAACTAATGAATGGCCCCTGTAACTAAGGCCGACACACATGAGGCATACTGACAATTCGGTTCTCAGTGCTTTTTTTTTTTTTTTCTGACTTTGAGCATCACTTTGCCGAGGTATTTTAAGCACCGAATTGCTTTGCAAATATTTATTTGAGATGTGCCTAGAACTTTAAAGTTGTTTCTAAAGCCAGGAAGTGTCGTATGGGCACATTTACTGAGCTTAAATACATTGGCAGCAAGTCAACCCTCAAGAGGCAGATAAAAATAAGTGAAAATAAACTATTAGCAATGTGTGAGGTTTAGCTCACAAATGCAATGTTGTTTTCTTCAACTGAATATGAAATTCACAGCTATGTATTACACATATTGGCTCAGAGAGTCAATATGAAGTGGTGTGGGGCTGAGCATAATGCTTGTTGAAATATAATGACAGTAGTGGAAGCAAAGGATGTTTCATGAAGGGTTTGGGCAGAAAAGGCCCTGGAGTATCTTGTACACATTAATTCTCTCCTAGAACTGATGACTGAAATTATTTAAACATACCTTTTTTTTTTTGTTTGTTTTGTTTTGTTTTTCGAGACAGGGTTTCTCTGCGTAGCTTTGCGCCTTTCCTGGAACTCACTTGGTAGCCCAGGCTGGCCTCGAACTCACAGAGATCCTCCTGCCTCTGCCTCCCGAGTGCTGGGATTAAAGGCATGTGCCACCACCGCCCGGCCTTTTTTTTTTTTTTCAAAAGAAACTTCAAAAAATTTTTGCTTCATGGCTTATATGACCTCAGTACAATATTGATTAAAATGAAAACTTTAATAAAAATCTATGTGAATGTACTATGGAAAATTTGGTGAATGACACAAAAAATATCCTAGGTATAGAGACTAAAGCTAAAATGCTTGGCTGAGATGAATTTTATATCTGCTGGAGAAATAGAACGTGTTACCTTTCTTAAGTCAGGCATTGGGAGCTGTTGAGAAATGAATCTGGGAGGGTGTGTGCTGTGGATATCGCTATATGTCAATAAACACTGATTGGCCGGTAGCCAGACAGGAAGTATAGGCGGGACTAACAGAGCGGAGAATTGAGGAGAAAGGAAGGAGAGGGAGACTGGCTGGAGCCGCGGCAAGGAGAAGAAAGATGTAAAGTACCGGTAAGCCACGAGCCACGTGGCAAAGTAGAGATTAATAGAAATGGGCTAAAT
>CABHPH010158059.1:11863-49053 GCA_902168325.1 Peromyscus nudipes
GCCACGAGCCACGTGGCAAAGTAGAGATTAATAGAAATGGGCTAAATATAAGAGTAAGAGCTAGACAATGATAGGCCTGAACTAATGGCCAAGCAGTTTAAATAATGTAAGCGTCTGTATGTTCGTTTTATGAATGGGTTCGGTCAGGGAACCAGGGGCTGGCGGGACTTGGGAGCTGGAGACTGGCGGGACTTGGGAGCTAGAGAGAGGCTCTCCAGCAACAGGTGTGTTCTCATTATGCTAAGACTTACTGAATGAGACATGTCCCCCATAAGCTCATGTATTTGAACACTTAGTCCCAGTTGGTGATTCCGTTTGGGGAGATGATGGAACCTTGAGAAAGCTATGAGGAAGCGTATCACAGGGGATGTGCATTGAGGATGTTTAGTCTTATCCCACTTTCTGTTTCCTCTATCTGATTCCTGTGTGCAGATAAAATGTGATGTGATCTCCCTGACTCCTGCCCTGGCTACTGTGTCTCCCTTGTCCTTATGGACTCTCCCTCTGGAACCACATTCCAACTAAAGCTTTTCATATTTAATCTTCTTTGGTCATGGTGTGCTATCAACAACAACAGGAAAGTAACTAAATACACTTAGAGAAGTATCTACCTTCATCACACTCCAAAATGTAGCTTCATCCAGTTGTACAAGAGAACAAAGGAAATGATAGAAACCTGAGTACCAGTCAGAGTGTGGCCAAGTGAGCCATCCTTCTGAATCTGGATATAGTTTCAATGGTGAGAGACAAAGTGCCTGGGTCTGCTCACTGATTTCTCTCTGCAGTCCAGTGCCAGGAGGCTTCTCGGATGTGTTTAAGTTCCAAAAATCTTGAACTTTCATGGATACATTAATGATAGCTTCTTAGGTTTTGTGTGGTACAAATATGATCCCAGTATAAATGTGATCAGTTTATCCAAATCCAATATCCTACCATCAAGTAGTGATGTTTCAGCATCAGTAGTGACAAAAGAATGTGTGTGTGTGTGTGTGTGTGTGTGTGTGTGTGTGTGTGTTGTGTCATGTTCATGTGTTTGGGTGTATGCCTCTGAGATAGCATCACTCAGAGAATCTAGAGTTATGTTGGTGACCAGCAGGCTCCAGGGATCCTCCTATCTCTGCATGCTACAGTGCTGGGGTAACAGGTACAATGCTTTTACTCACTGATCAGTGTCCTCCAACTCCCACTAACAAACAAACAAACAAAAAAGACCTAAGATTTAACTTGAGCCTCTATGGTCACATTGAGTTTCCTTGTCATGAGTAATACTTGTGATCATGGAGGCAATAAATTCTTGAATGCATTCAAAGTGAAAGGAAAACAGTAGTCACTTCAGATGATTAGGATAAAAGTAAGTTACTTCCCTGGGTATGTTCGTTACTTTCTGTTGCTGTAATGAAATATTGTGACCAAAGTAATTTGTAGAAGAAAGACTTTATTTGGGTTTAAGGTTCTAGAGGGGTAAGAGTTCATTATGGTGGGGAAGCAGCAGGCATGGAGGCTGGAGCAGCAAGCTGACAGCTCGAATCTTGAACCTGTAAGCAGGAAGTAGAAAAAGAGTGACAGGAGGAAAATGAGGCCTTATGCTCTCAAAGCCTTCCCCCAGGGATGCAGCCTCACAGCTGAATCCCTGGTCTCTGGCTCTTAGAATCTTTCCATTCCCTCTTCCATAATTTTCCCTGATCCTTAGGTATAGGAATTCTGTTATAGATACATAAACTAGGGCCAGGTGCTGTTCACTATATTTTGACTAATTGTAGACTTCTGTCATAGTGTCTGATGCAGAATGCAGCTTCTCTAATGAGAGGTTACATTTACATTTATCTGTGGATATCAGTATTTAAGAATTATGCTGGTCTAGGAAAGTGAGTAGTAGCTTCTCCTCTAAGATCCATGATCCACTTGTACTTGGCTAGCTTTACAGTAATAGGCATGTTTTCCAACCTGTTGAGTGGACCTTAGTCCAATTAGAGAGCTGTTGGCTACTGCCAAGATGTAAGTGCTACTATGGTACCTTTTGGGATGTCTTGCCATGCTGGTTATTGTTGCGATTCAGAGGCATCTGAGCTGAGTAGGGCTTACTGATTGCTTTCTTCCCTTAGAAGCTTGCATATCTCCTTCTGGTACTCAGAAACTGGTCTTTGAGGATGACACTTTTTCATCAGTCCCATTCCAGATTCTCTGACTCCTATGTCCAAAGTGCCTGGGGTTTTCAGCAATAGGGACTTACCTTCAAATTCTGGGAGGCAACCAAGGCAATGGCAATTGCCTATATTCTGGGAGTCTCTTGGCCTCTCCTGACCAACAACTCAAAAGGTTTCTCATGCTTGGTAGTGGGGTCTTGTTAGATAACCTATGGCTCATAGAGGGAGGGTATTATCATTTCACATGGTGTAATTTCATTAAGACTAATCTCCAAAGTAGGCTGGATTCCAGGATGGGAGGACTGAGCTGGGACTCTAGGGTGGCTGTGGAGTGGGACATAAAGGGATAATGCTTCATTATAGTTTTTCTAATTATTTCAAGTGAAATATCTATAGGTACAAAAGGGCACTAAGCATTTCAACCATCAAAAACATGTTTTAAATTTTTTCTTTCTTTATCTGTTTCTTTCTTTCTTTCTCTTTGTTTGTTTATTTATTTTTTACATCCCGACCAAATTTTTCCCTCCTTCTTTTCCTACCAGTCCATCCCCCAAACCCTTCCTCTCCCCCCACTCCCTAACCACTCTTCCTTTTGTGTTTGTCTTCAGAAAATAGCAGGCCTCCATTGGATATCAGCTAGCCACGGGCATATCAAGTTACAGTGAGACTAGGCACCTCCTCTTCTATTAAGACTAAATGAGGTAATCTGGTAGGAGGAAGGAGTCCCAAAAACAGGCAACAGAGCCAGAGACAGTCCTTGCTCCCACTGTTAGGAGTCCCACAACAAGACCAAGTTACCCATCTGTAACACACGTACAGAGAGGGCATAGGTCAGTCCCATGCAGGCTCCCTGGTTGTTGGTTCAGTCTCTGTGAGCCCCTATGAACCCAGGTTTCTTGGTCCTGTGGTTTTTCTTGTGGTATACTTGACCCCACTGGCTCCTACAATTTTTCTTCATTCTCTTCCACAGGATTCCCTAAGCTCAGCCTAATTTTTGGCTGTGGGTCTCTGCATCTGTTTCCATCAGTTGCTATGTGAAGCCTCTCTGATGACAGTTGGGCTAGACACCAATCCACGAGTATGGCAGAATATCATTAAAAAGCATTTCATTGACATTTTTTTCCAATCTTGTTTGGTTCTATCCTAGGTCTCTGAGCTATCTTGCCTCTGGGTCCTGGTCCTCAGGGGTGAGCACCCACTCATGGTGTGTGTCTCAAGCTGGACCAGTCATTGGTTGGCGCTCCCACAATTTCTGTGCCACTTTTACCCTAGCACATCTTGTAGACAGGACAAATCGTAGGTTGAAGATTTTGTGCCTGGGTTGGTGTCCCATTCCCTTCACTGGAAGTTTTCCCTAGTTACAGGAGATGACAGGATTCAGGCTCCAAATCCCCCATTTCTAGGAGTCTTAGCTAGGGTCACCCTTATAGATTGCTGGGAATTTCCATTGCACTAGGTTTCTAGCTCATCCCAGAAATGCCTCTGATTCCAGTTGTCTCTCCCTCTATCCTACCCCCATCTGACCTTTCCTGTTCCCATCACCACTCCCCATTCATACCCTTCCCCTGCCCAATGGCATTGTCTATTCTATTTCCCCTTTACAGTGAGATTCATGTGTTTTCTCTCTTCTCTCCCCACCCCACGACACCCCGCCACCTGCCCTTGAGCCCTCCTTGTTACTTAGCTTCTCTGGGTCTGTGAATTGTATCATGGTTATCCTTTACTTTATGGCTAATATCCACTTATAAGTGAGTACATACTACGTTTGCCTTTCTGGGTCTGAGTTACCCCAGTCAAGGTGATCTTTTCTAGTTCCATCTATTTGCCAGCAAACTTGACGATGCCATTGTTTTATCAGATGAGTAATACTCCACTGTGTAAATGTACCACATTTTCTTTATCCATTCTTCAGTTGAGGGACATCTAGGTTGTTTCCAGTTTCTGGCTATTATGAATAAAGCTGCTATGAATATGGCTGAACAAGTGTTCTTGTGGCATGGTGAAGTGCTCAGGAGTTGTATAGCTGGGTCTGAGGTAAAATTTTCTGAGAAACCTCCATAATGATTTCCAAAGTGGCTCTATAAGTTTGCACTCCTACTGGCAATGGAGGAGAGTTCCCCTTCCTCCACATCCTTGTCAGCATGATCTTTCACTTGTGGTTTTGATCTTAGTCATTTTGATAGGTGTAAGATGGAATCTTAATCTCAAATGGCTGAGAATCACTTAAAGAGATGTTCAACATCCTTGACCAATAAGGAAAAGCAAATCTTCCCCTCTCTCTCTCTCTCTCTCTCTCTCTCTCTCTCTCTCTTTAAAATTGCTGATATACTATCTGGTATGTCCCATGCTAGCATAGAGCTCATTAGATGGTTTAACTTAGGATGACCTTGAGCTACTAATCCTAGTGCTCTAACTCCCTAATTCTTAGCTTACAGCACACTTACTTGCAATTTCCACAGATCTTTCTAGTCTGTATCAGCTACACCCAAAGTCTCCAAATAAATCCATACCAGAAATTGCTATCACAGATTTCTCCTTTGTTGGTGAAATTATCTTCCATATGATTTAATTTCATATGTTGCAGTAAAATATTTAAAAATATAGATTAATAATCTTATTGAATTGTTAGTAAGTATATATATATTTCTTGTATAATACTATATGTATGTAGCTTTTTTGTATAAGACTCAATAACAAGAAAGAGTAAGAGAAAATGAAATAAGATATATCCGACTGGTAGCTGTTATTTCTACTGTTTTATTTTGGTGACAATTGAAATTCAGGGTATTTTAAAAATATTGCATAATTTTTCCAGAAATATAGAGCTAAGGACTGATAAAATCAAAACCTGAGTCTACATCTATCTGTCTCCAAAGTCTTAAGTCATTTTTCACATTTATATAATATCTGGAGTACTGTTTCCATTTGGAAGTTGTTAAGATTGATGAGGTATTTTTGGTTGTTAGCTTAGCCTCTAATAGCTGAGCCATCTCTCCAGCACAGATTACAAGGTATTTTGAAAGTGCCTATCTCAATGCTAGAAAATAGTAGTTATTAAATAAAAGTATCAATGTTATCTGGAACATGGGCACCACATCATATGACAGATGTCTAGAATTGTAAAACTGGCTTTGAACAAGATTAGGAATCAAAGCTGGGAGAATGACCAGTATAGTAGAAAAATCCTATATCCTCTAAGAGAATCCCCACACTGCTTTAGATGACTAGTAATATACACAGAAGGTACTGGTGTTGAAAAAATTAAAATAAAAAAGATGTGAGAACCACAGTAAAACAAAGCAAACCAAGAAACCTCTAACATTTTAGGAAATAATAAAATCAACATAAACAAAAATTTGGTAGTGATGTATGTACAATCACTGCTGTTGAGGATGCAGAAGGAAATGTGTATCGTGTTATTGGAAATCAAAGCAAAGAAGATCCTGTGTTACCTAGTAACAGAAAACAGCTAAATTTTGTTCTGGGATAAGGGGAAACAATGCAGGTCAATGATCAATTTGGAAATTTACTAGAAGAGGTTTCCAACCATCATGGGAAATTCAACCCAAGTTTTACTGATTTCAGTAAAATAAAATTGTAGACAGATGTGCTAAGGAAAGATGTTAAGGAAAAAATAAGTAATCAAGCCTTTGTGGTTTGAGAAATTCTCAGCCTATATAGTTGTGAGAACATATTAAAATTAGAAGATATCAAGAAGAAGATAAGTTTTGGACAGAAGGCTGGGGTGTAGTTGGAGAAGAAGGTAGTAGTGTTCCATCAAGTAGCAAAGGTCAGAGTATGTCCACATATACATCTCTTTGAACAGGTCAGGCAAATAAATGGTCAATCTCAGCCACCTTCTAGAAAAAGCCAGGAACTTTGATGAGATTGTTGTGCAAAAGTTTGTAAAGGAGACCTTTATCTAATGACATAAATAACAGATCCATAATATATTTGAGAATGATCTAATGTTCAACAGCAATATTCTAGAGCAAATGAGACAAACTAAAGATCAAATGAAGGCAGGCTAAAGATCCCTCATTATGTAGGCAAGAAATCACACAGTTCTAAATACTTGCTACCTTCATTAAAAAAAAGAAAGAAAAAAAATTATGACTCAGAGGCCAGAGCTGGATACTTAGAAGGCAAATATTCACTTGACAGAGACCTTGGAACCTAATGCTATTTCTTCAGCTAGATTTTTAAATTCCTTTGGACATGCGATTCTGTTATGTCTTTGATTTCCCCTTTCTCTGAGATCAGGAATCATACAACTTTTATCCTATGCCTCATCTCATATTGTTCTTGTCTGTGTTTGTGAAGGTGTGTGCCTACCCATGTGGAATCCAAAGATTGGCATCAGCCTGTCTTTCCTGAATCATTTCTCTTTGTTACTTTATGAGATAGGGTTGCTTACTAAAACTCAAGCTTGGTATTACAGTAAGACTAGTTGGCCAGCAAACCCTTCCTCAGTCCCTACACTAGATGTCTGTCTCATGGCTGGAGTTACACACATGAACCTCTATGTTCAACTGTTACATGGGTTCTGGGCACCATAATTCAGGTCACTGCGCTTAAATAGCTAGCATTTCCCTGAGCTGTCTTCCTAACTCCAAGTAACTGTTTCTTTTCCTTTGTGTGTTTTTTTAATCATGTATTCATTTTATTTTATACTTATGTGTGAACACTTGCATATATGTTTGTACATTAAATCCATGCCTTTTGCCCAAGGAGGCTAGAACAGGGCATGGGATACCACAGAAAATGAGCAACAAGCACTTGTGAGATGCTTTGTAAGGGCTACAAACCCCATTTCCCTCCCAAAGAAGCACATACTCTGAACTATTGAGCGCCCTAGACCGCAAATTTCTTTTAAAATTTCACTTATTTTATTTATGATCAATATTGACATTGAATCAAGATTGACAGTCTTGCTGGGTAGTCAAGTCTGGCCTTGTACTAGCAATCTTCCTGTTTCAACCTTTCCAGGGCTAGAATTTCAGAGGCTTCGAGCACGTGCCATCACACTTAATGCCAGATTGTTAATACTGTAGGAAATGATTCAATTTGACATAGATCTTGATTCTGTTATTACGGTTGTATTGTGTTTCAATGTGAAATGTTCATTAAATATCCTCAAATGGAATAAAGATTCAATATTTGATATTTATTACAATGTACATATATTTTCATCAATATTGGTGAAATTTTGCATAGCATCAATTTATCTCCAATCATATCTGACACCATCTTCTTTAGAATGGTAATCTGAAGACAGGCAAGTAGATCTTTTTTATTCCTGTGGTGTAATAGAGAGAGATTGAGTTATAAAAGGAAATACTTCAAATTGGCTTGAAAAATTGAGTTAAATATATGATTTTTTATTTTTAAAAGGTCACACATTATTTTAAAGAAATGCATATTTGTCTTCATTGGATTGATCTGAATTCAGGTTCTATAAGGCTTTGATATCTGAAGTATCCTTATTAAATATTTCATGGATTTAAGATCTCAATCCTGGTATGTTTTAACTGCAAACACTCAGGTCATGAATATTTTTATATTTAGAAAACTACATAAGCTTTCCACACTATGCATACTATAGCTCACATCAACATAGTTTTAAAGAGAGAAATACAGCCATGGAAATCAATTTTTTAAAAATATTTTCTTCATGTATCAGTATAGAAAAATTTTGTATCTCTTCAGAGATGAATACAATTAACTTGGAGGTTCCTGTTCATAAAGCTTAGAGGTAGAGACAGTTCAATAGTTTTGATGTGAATCCTTCTGCATCAACCATTATAATCATTAATTGTAGCTGGAGAGCTTTTCTTTCCAGGTCCCACAAGTCCCGCCAGTCCTGGACCCCACTCATAAAATAAACACACAGAAGCTTACATTATTTAAACGCTTGGCCATTAGCTCAGGCCTATCATTGTCTAGCTCTTACTCTTATATTTAGCCCATTTCTATTAATCTATACTTTGCCACGTGGCTCGTGGCTTACCAGAGTCTTCACATGCTGCTTGTCATGGTGGCGGCTGACAGTGTCTCCTCACTCAGCTTCCTGTTCTCTCAATTCTCCTCTCTGTTAGTCCCGCCTATACTTCCTGCCTGGCCACTGGCCAATCAGTGTTTTATTTATTAACCAATCAGAGCAATTTGGCATACAGACCATCCCACAGCAATTAATAAATCAGAAATTTTACCAACTTAATTTATTTTGCATTATACTACATATTTAGTATTTCTTATGGAAATTATTAGTGATAACTTAAGAGACATTATGTTAGTAGTTGTAATCATTCTACCTACTGAAAAAAATTTCTTTTTGCTTCTGTCTCTTTTGTGTTTCAGGCTTCTAGTGAGGAAATTCAGCAGTCAATAAGTCCAGGCAATGCCATTATAGATATCAGGATGTGTTTATTTAATTCTACTTTCTCCCAACCCAACAGATGTGCAGTGTCTCCTCCTGTGAAACTGTGGTTATCTCACTACAGCAGCTGTCTGCAGCACACCATGCTTCTACTCTTTCTTGCTTTCAGGAAGTGGATAAATATGTAACCACACCAAAGGAGTGAAGAAATGGAAGGCCATCTTGGCCCTTATCCTTTTGTATCCATGCAATGTTTTAGAGATAAGAATATTATTTGATCAATCATGAAGGACTCCAATTCTTTTCACTTTTTCTGAATTATAATGAAAAATGAAATACTCTCCAAACCCTAAGGTCTGTCTCTCTCTATTTCTCAACTGTCACTCAAAAAATGTCTTTCAGGTAGTAATAAAATGTCTGTGTTTGACATGTGAATCTCACCATTTGGAATGAATTCTTTAGGGTTGTTAAGGAACTATGTTTTCAAAGTTACTACTAATGAGTCTAATACTTGAGGAAACTATTCTTCTACAGAAAGAGAAGGGGGGAATTTGAGAAGAGCATAATCCAGAATTAGCAAGACTCACATGAAGGTGTTAGTCAGAGGAGATCTGGACCACAACACTGTCAAGCTGATGGAATGACAATCATTTAAAACACAAGCAATACATCCCCAAAGGAAAACAAAAACAAAGGCTAGCAAGCAAGTTGAGAAAGGAAATCTATAATACTGATGAGGTTATAAACTTGTCCCATCATAGAAATCATTATGGAGGCTCCCCCTACTAAAAAAGTGAAAAATTAACTACCATATTACCCACTGTGGTGGTTTGAATGTAACTGGCCCCCATAGGCTCACAGGAAGTGGCACTATTAGGAGGTGTGGTCTTGTTGAAGGAAGTATATCACTGGGGATGGGCTTTGAGGTTTCAAACACTCACTCCATGCCCAGTGGCTCTCTCTCTTCCTGCTGCCTACTGATCCAGATGTAGAACTCTAAGCACTTCTCCAGAACCATGTCTGTCTGTGTGTCACTATGCTTCCTGCCATGACAATAATGGACTAAACCTCTGGACTGTAAGGCAGCCCCTGTTGCAAGAATCCTAAATGGTCTTATAATAAAAACCTGGAGCCAGATATCAGAGTGAAAGCTGAAAGGTCAGAGAAGCAGAGCAAGCCACAGCTACTACCTCTTACCTCGCCAACTCCTCAGCCTGAAAGAGCCTCTACAAGAGAGAGAATTCCTGTTTTATTCCTTTCTCTGCCCAGCCACATCACTTTCTGTATCGACCACTAGTGGGCATGTCTTGCCAGGCCAGTCATGGTCAGTATTTTAGTTCACAGGGTTCACACCTTGGTGAGATAGATGATGACTTTTTTCTTCAAGTAGCATGCATAATGCCTTCCATCATTGTGAAAGTTAGCCAGTAGGTATGGGGCTTTTAGGTTAGTACAAGTTTGAAATGTGTGTGTGAATGTGTAAGTGTGTAACATAAGTGTGTAACAATAATAATCAAACAAAAGAAGTCATCATGATTAGGAAGTGAGGAAAAGGTCATGATAATGATTGAAGCAGGGGAAGGAAGGGGGAAAGTATCAAAATTATATTTTAATTTAAATAGAATTTAATAAATAATAAAAGTGATTCAAAACTAACTTTCACAAATGAGAGAAAAACATATGACATTTGTTCTTTTGGATCTTGGTAATGTCACTCAGAATACTTGTTTTCAGCTCCATCAATTTACCTGCAAGTTTCATAATTTCATTTTTTCTTAACAGATTAGTGATACTCTATTGTGCAAATATACCACATGGTTATCATTCATAAATCAGCTGGTGGACATCTCTGCCAGAGATATTATAGACTCTGAGAGAGAACCTATTACTGTTCTGCTAAGTGAACATGGTATTAAACCAACTTCTAATGACATCACTATGCTCATAGACCAATGGATCTCTCAACCCACATCAGAGAAACTTCTGTTTGCACTAGATTAACACAGAGACTCACAAATGGTCATAATGCTGAGAACAAGAGACTGCAGAATGATAGGCCTAAATGGAACATAGATGGATACTATACCCATCCTCCAAAAATTCAGAGTTCTTTGTGGAAGAATGGGCAGACAGGGTATAAAGGCCAGAGGTGGTGGATGACAAGGAATCAGTGTCTTCTGGACACAGCAGGACAACTGCACATGTGGACTCATGGTGGTTGTGACAACATGTACAATATTCGTGCAAATCTAAACAGACAATCTCAGTGTGGAGAGGGAAGTTGGGCGTGAAGTCTAAGGAGATACTGTCAATTCTTAGCTGATGGGAAAGAAAGGGTCAGTTTTATTTAAGAATGTAGTCACTGGTAAATTGATCATACTCCAGGGAAGATCACACACTTAAGATTATTTAGGCATCACAAATTGGAAAAAAAATAAAAGGACAAAAAATAGGATAGGAAGGGAACGGATGGATCTAGAAAGAGTTAGAAGACGAGGGTGAATCTGATCAAAACACATTGTACAAAATTCTTGAAGAACTAATAATAAAAATAAAGTACCTTTTAAAAGATGACTTTTTTTTTGTTTTTTCGAGACAAGGTTTCTCTGTGTTGTTTTGGTGCCTGTCCTGGAACTTGCTCAGTAGACCAGGCTGGCCTTGAACTCATAGAGATCCACTTGGCTCTGCTTCCTGAGTGCTGGGTTTAAAGGTGTGTACCATCACCGCCCAGCTAAGATGAATGTTTTTTAAAGGCATGCTCTAAAAGATGTATCAGGCAATATGTATACATATTTGTGTGCATGCATGTGTGCATGGAGGTTTGGGGACAACCTCAGATGTGGTCCCTGGAGTGCCATTTACTTTTCTTAACTTTTGAGACAATGTCTGTCACTGTTGCGGATCTTACTGATTAGGATAGGCTGCCTGGCCTGTGAGCCCCAGGGACATGACTGTCTCAGCTGCCCCAGACTATAGACACAGCATTATGTTCATCTGTTCATGTGGGTTTTCGGTTTGAACACAAGTCCACATGCTTCAACTTAGCCATCATCTCAGCTCCTAAGAAACTATGTTAGAATGTCAATTATCCTGGCACGGCTCCCATCCACTCATCAAATTAGAATGAAGCAGGCACATTGCTTCAGGAATGACTGCTGCAACATGGGTGTAGATTTTGAATCCTGGTGAAAACAGACAGAAGGATAGGTGTAGGAACTGGAGTTACTGAGAAAATGACACTTGAAACACCGGCATAAAGATGAAGTCTGACAAATGCCAGAGCTCAGAGACATCCAGGCAGAGAGAACAAACATTCCCAGGGGGCTGCAGACTTCAAGGGAACCTGTGTGCTGGAGAGAAACCAGAGGGAGCAGCCTCACTGAGGCAGAGGAGTGGCTAAAGAGAGGAAGGATGTGGAGTCTCGTGGACCACAAATCCAGTTCCTCCTTGGTTTTGACCTACTTTGTGCAAAACCTGGACTGACTAGAAAATTCTAAACAGGACTGGTGTACTGCAGTTGACAGTGATTTCTTGTTGCTGGAACGAGGAATATAATTTATATAAACAAAGGACAAAAAGGTGACACATAATAGTTTCATTTTCAGAGCTCAGGAAGAGGGGCAATTTATATTCTTACTCTTTGTTTTTTCTAGGCCTTTGCTCTCTTCTTTATTTATGCCATGAGAACATACTGATTTTGTAACTGGTGCATTCCAATATGTGCTTGTTTTTATATTTTTAACTCCTTAAGCTCCAGCTCGTGGGTGCTGCAAAATCCATGCCAGCCAATCCTTTCTTCAGCCACCAGAAGCTAAACGCTCTTCCCACTTTTTTTACCTCCACTTTTAAAAAATCCTAGACAGTGTTCCTTTTGAAGCAGGCTCTTTCTGATTAAAATCCTCTTTTCCTTTAATTTCTCTCTGATCAGTCCAACTTTCAATAGTCAAGAGACTCTGAGAATGAGTTTCGTACTTTTTTTCCCAGGAATTTCACATCAGCAGGCTAGAGAGAGAGACTGGAAATTGAAGGGGCTTAGAGAAAATATCTCAACACAACCAAAAGCTGGCCTGCCTGGACAGAATAGTGGCCACCAGAGTAAGAAAAAAGCAATAAAGGAGGGGTAGTGAGGACGTGACTTATCTATAAAGAAATTGTACGTGTTATGTTAGGCAATCTCAAACAGTCCTAAGGGAGTGATACAAGAAGGCCATTGAGAACTGCAAGGTTCTCCTTGGCTCCCAGTCACAGCACCAGGAAGAGTTGAGAAATTGGGAGTGGAGAGGACTTCACCCGCTCTTGGCAATTTCAAAACCAAGTGCTCCTGTTACAAGAATTATTTTTAGAAATGTTATCTCATGTTTTCCTCTTTCCCTTCGCTTTTATTAGTTTTGTCCCTTCTAATTTTACACCTGGAGACTCTGAGTGAGTGTGTGTACATGACAGAACAGAGCACAGCGTCAAAGGAGGAAATCCTGCCTTCCAAAATCTCTTAGACTCAAGTACAAAAAGCCAATAGTGTGCCCACTGAACTATTGTGCTGCCCCAGAGTGAACTGAGGGTGTTCCTCCCACAAAAGGAAAATACTTCACAAAATGCAAACCAGTACTGAAATGTTAGCTTAAAAAATACAATGCTGTGACCTTTAAAAATAAGATTTTTTTTATCATGCATGTTCAAAATGATCAGAAGAATCCAGAAGCCCAGGCAGATTTAAAAAAAAAAAGAATTTCCTTTCATGAAATCTTGATTCTTTTCTTTACTTTCTATTTTTGACTAATTAATTAATTAATTAGCATGTGTAGTGTGTGCATGCAGGTGCACACATGAGTACATGTGTGTTTGAGGATGTGGAAGCTAAAAGACAATGTAAGGTGTCATTCCTTGGGTGGACAGTGTGACCCATTTTGGTCGATAGGATCACTTACTGGCATGAAATTTAGCAAATAGGCCCAGACATTCACCTGTCTCTTCCTTGATACTCTGAAATAGCAAGTTCATACCACCACTCTCAGCCTTTTAATGTGGATTCTGGGAATCAGTCCTGGGTCCTCTTGCTTATAAGGCAAGTCCTTTACTGCTGAGTTAGCTACCTAGCCCATATATGTCATTTTTCCTAATGGAGAATCTCTGACTCTCATCAGCCAACAGCATCCTATCATTTTAGGAACTACTCCTTAAAACAAAATATTTGATTGCAAGGAATTTATTATTTGGCTTATATTAGAGATGAGACTGGAGGTATGTCACATAGGAAATACTTTTCTGCTCAAAGAATGCTTATCCAGCAGCCACAGAAGTCTACATAGGCCATTTAGGGATGAAGACAGGTAGATCCTGGTAGCTTGCTGGATACAGATCTTAGACAATAGCAACAACAAAAGAAACAAAAACAAAACAGAAAAAGATAAGCTTCGTTCTCAGTGAGAGGCCCTAACTCATGGCACTAGAGAGAATAAATGAAGGAAGTCAAAGTCCTGTTCTGACCTCTCCCTGGATGCCCTGCATGTACCTGTATGTATGTATGCATACATGCACAATGCACACTCATGTGCATACACAACCAACAAGCACAAAACAAATTACAAAGTAGAATTCATAGCTTTTCAAATGTTTATAAAATGTCCTGAAGAGTCGGCTCAGTGATTAAGAGCATTAGCTGCTCTTGTAAAGAAACCAGGTTTGATTTCCAGCACCTATACTGGGTGGTTCACAATCACCTGTAACTCCAGTTCCAAGGATCCAAAGCCAACTTCTCACCTCTGTGGACAACCATACATATGTGTTCATATAAACACACACACACACACACACACACACACACACCATTAAATAAGGGTAATTTTTTTAATTATATTAAAATTATAAAATCATATTTAAACAGTATTTTCCAAACCAAAGGTAAAAACCAAACCTTTGATTTTCCACTATCAGTTAAAAATCGACTTTTTAAAAAGGCTTCAGTTATCGGGTGGGACTGTCGAGGTTTCCGGTGTGCTAGTTGGAAGGGAGTGCATGCCCTGCACTGTCACAGCATTCTCTCTGTCCCTCGGTATTTATTCCACTCATACAGTGAGCACTGACGTCAATGCTCCTTCCTTTGCTTCCAACTTACTCACTCCATGATGACATCAAATCGCTTCCTGAGTGAAAGAGACGATAATAAATACTTTATTGTGGTTGAATCATTATGTCAAGTGCTTCCTGATCGTCTCTTTCAATTGTTTACTTTTGCTTTTCAGTGGGAGGTGGTTTGGTGAGTTTTCGGGGAGTGAATGAGAGTTTAGGACGTCTCCATGTGCTTGTGATGTTGGGAGTATTTGACATGTGAGATGTATCTTTGCCTTACTTCTCCATTAAGTTTATAGGAGAGTAGGTTACTTGTGCTGGCAGTATTGGGATAGCCACTTGTGAATCTAATTTTCTCTTTGTGTCTCCTCTCTAGAATATCAAGCTGAAAATTAGTTGAAATCTACTTAATATTTAATTCACATATAATGATCATAGATAATTATGGGTACATGTGGTATTTCTAAGACTTTTGGAGAATAATCAATAATGAGATCAGTGAATCTGTCAGGTTCATTAGTTTGACAGCTATTATTTTGTTATGTGAGTATTCAAAGTCTGATCTAGACTCTACCATTTCCCAAGGAGCTATGGACAATTAATGGTCATTTAGGAGTTGAGGGGAAAGGTCATTCACTTCAAAGCTGTAGCCACTTGAAGAGTAGTTGGGAAGAATAAAGGGTTCTGAGGGAAAGAAAATATGATCACGGGATAAAATGCATTCTATATGTGTATGAAACTCAGAAATTTAAATTAAATTCAAAATTTTAATTAATAAATTTAAATGTAAATTCCTTCTTAAAGAATCACTCAAAATCAAAAGTTGAACTATTTGGTCAATTTTAAATGTTTTATGATACTAAAAATACAGTTTTTAAAAATTGAATAATGTATTAATTTAAAATTTATATCAACATTAGACCTTAATAAGAAAGTCCAAATGGCCCAGGCACTACCAACAATAATTATGAACTATTCACAATAAGCAGTTAAGCAAAATTTCCAATCACCAAAATTATTTTGAAGTTATTACTGATAAATATTGTGCTACTTTTTATTTGATTCTTAGTTTTGCTAAATCTTTGTAATGACTTTTTTCAACAGTAACCTTGGGTGTCTCAGAAGCAAGTTGGACTTTTATAAGGGACTTAACTTTCACTCCATAGATGTAGACTCTCAATATCCTGGTGTAATGATGTTATCTGAAATCTTGTGAAACATGAGTTCAAGGCCAACCTGAGATACAGAGAGAACCTGCCTTTAAAATAACAATGAAAAGAATAAAAACAAAACAAACCAAAGAAATTTCTTCCACATCAACTCCAAAAATGCTAATTTAATTACAGTGAATTCTGCAATAGGAACATATCTAAGCAACTCATGATGTGTGTGACAGAGAACTTTCTACTCTTGCCAACCAAAATGCATGTGCATTTCAAAGTTGTACCCAAAGAGCATATCTATCACGCACATCGTTGAAACTGAAAGATGAAATTCCAGTCCAGAAAACTTAAAGGGTTCCATACTGCATCTTTAGATGCTTTATACTACATGGTAGACACTAAATTTGGTCTTTATCATACCAGTAAGCTTGTGAGCTCAAGGAAAATGAGTTTCAACTCTAGATTCCCTATCTATCAGAATCAATCTTACCTTGCCTCACCAAACTCAATTTCTGACTTACTTTACATACAAACACGTAGCCAAAATAACTGTACAGCCTAAGACAATCTAGGTTATAGGGGAGGGGCAGCCCAGCAAGAGCTCCTGAGGTTAAAGCATGGTTGTATAGTCCTCTGTCTGTTTCCTGATTGTCTCTCCATTACTTCTACTTTGCAAGATGACCCCTCTCCTGTCTCTGAAACTCTCCCTCGGTTCTGGGACCAAAGTTCTATTTACTTCTCTACATGGTTGGGAAGGTTATGCCTGGGTTTCCTACTGTTGTGAGCCTCCAGGCATTTTACCAACCCTTTATGATTCTGAGAAACTCAAGCTGGTATCAGCACATGGTCCTTCCAACAAATTACCTACAGTCAACAATTTGAAGTAATTGTGCCACCTGTTTCTTACCAGAACTCAGGTATACTTGTTTTGGACTCCCCCGTTGCCACACCATTATCTCAACACTAGCCCTTCTTGTCCATATTCTTGTGGTGGTATCTATAATATCAATAAAATGATGCTAGACTGAATGCTTAATGCGAGCTAGGAGGTGTGTTTGACAATTTATTTTATTTAATCAGATACTTCATGCAATAGCACAAACTGTTTTGTGGTTGAAGCAATGGAGCACACGACATTACTGGCAGTCAGTAGTGAATCAGAGTCCCCATTTGGGAGCGCTGAATGCAAACTGTGCTTCTGACTCCTTGACTCTTATCCTTATCTGTATCCAGCTGCTTACAGGCTGGCAACGAAGATAGTGTGGAGTTTTCCATCTTCACCTCTAAATAGAAGTATTCTCTTTAGCTTACATAAATCTGAGATACTGCCTTGAGAATCTAGACTACTCTATGATGAGAATATGACAGACAGAATATTTAAATGAGAGGAAGAAGACCCTTTCCCAAGAGTGCAGTGTTTTATCCATAGCTGATCCATGCTATGACTTCACTAACAACACTAATGTGACAGCTAATCTTGGTTGTCAAATCGGAAGGAGGAACCTCAATTGAAGAATTCCTGCTTCTATCAGATTGGCCTGCTGCTCTGTATATGAGACATTTCCTTAATTCTTAATTGATATAGAAGGTGTCCACTGAAGGTGGTGTCATCCCTAGACAGACATACCTGTGCTATATGTATGAAAGGTATCTGAGCAAGTCACCGAGCAGTATTCCTCCATGGAGTTTGCTAAAGTTCTGACTCCAGGTTCCTGCCTTGGTTTCTCTTCATGATTGACTATCACCTCTAGGTCAAACCCTTTCCTCTCCCAAGTTGCCTTTGGTCATGATGTTTATCACAGTAATAGATGTTCTAGTTATAGGGGACTTCTAGTTCCAGAAGACTATCCTAAAAATATATGTATGTGTAGTTAATGTTTGCTTCTCTTGATATCTCCCGTTATGGAGATATAATGAGCTTGTAGGAGGTGGAACCTTATGGGAGTTCCTAGGTCACTGTGGAAGGACCTGTGTTAGGGCTTGTGGAACTCCAGCTTTTTCCCCTTCCTCTTTTGCTTCCTGGTTGATGATATTGATCATCTTGTCTCACTAAATACCTCCACCATGATGTGTCATCTCCCCACAGGACCAAATTTATGGGGCCAATATATCACAGGTTAGAATCTCCCAAATTGTAATTCAAAACAGAGCCTTTTCTTTTCATGCATTTCCCATGCCAGGTATTTCATTCTGTTGTTAGAAAGCAGTGTTACATAGCATTACATTCAGAGTGCTGTTGGCCAAGGAGGATGTTTTGAGTGTTTATTTTATAAAGAGGGTTGGCAACAAGAAGACTCTAGCTTGGTGAATGTGGCAAAATGCTAAGTTTTCACAGGGACTAAGGAGAACAGACCAAGAGAGAATTCATGAGTAGCAGCTCTTCAGGGTTTAAGGTTTTTAAAGATGCATACTACCTGTTTCACATGATTGGCTACAGCTTAGCATTCTAATTTAAGTCTCCATCTTATTTTCCCAAATGTCACTCATGACTATTTATGAGTTTAATTAAGTGCAAAGTTATTACATTCTCTACAGCAAGAGTCCTGCCTTTGCATTATCATCAAGAACAACTTTTAGTCAAGACATTTAGAAAGTATAACCAAAATAATACACTACCAGACTTAGGTGTTTATCATATTTAAAAAGATGCTTTCCAATGTTCTATTTCTAATGTGAAATTTCACGTTATTCTGCAATTGTCATTTACCTTTTGATATTTTTTAAGTCTCTTTTTTATCTCCTTCTCTCCTCTTTAAGATTTCCTCACTTGAACATATATGATGTTGGTTTTACTAATTGTGGTTACCAATCAACTCAATAATTGATCCCAATGGTAGGGATACTAAGGAGAAGAGCACCTGGAATTTATCTATTGCACAATGAGTTGTGGCATTCCTGTTATGTTCCTAGGCTGCCCCACACAATTTAAAAGTGAATACAGTCAAGTGGAAGGTAGACAAACATAAGGATACACAATTGTCTGATAGTAACTAAGCGTTTTAATGATGGGTCATTTCTTAGTAAAGTGTATTCTCAGTGTTGAAATAAAAACAATTACTTACATAAGGTGTGATGATTTCCATCACATATAAACAAGTATCACTGACGACTTTATCATAAAAAATAGTAGTGGTATGATGTATTTGAAGATATTTTTCTTTTTGAACAAAAGACAGAATAATGTTTAGAGATAATTAAGAGATCCACAGGACATCTGCTCTTATCAGGCAAGACCTCACCTCAGACACTGAAAACGAAAATAGACCTGCTTTTCTCTTGATGCATTTTAAGTTGCAGTTAAAACTGTTCAAGTGAATAAAAACCTGGAACACCTGTGGACATCAGAGTGTAAATCAGAGTTTAAAACACCAGGGATACAATGCTATATTCGTTCACACAGTTTTGTACTGAAATCTTTACAGAATTGACCCAGAAAAGATACAACTTAATCTTTGCTAATAGATATGTTCCTGTGATTGTAATAATTATATTCATTTTAATAACAATTTGATGTTGAACTTCATCAAATGTGGAACGTTGTCATACGGAAGTCATTCTGAACAATGCTTTTTGTAAAGTAGTGGATTTCCATTACATGGAGAGGTTTGCTTTTGGGAAGATATCAGGACATGCAGCTTTAGCACAGAGTTTAAGCTAATGTATGATGATTCGTGAAGGTCTGAAGTGTAGGCCCTGTATTTCTGTCCTAACTGTCATATACATGCTGTCACCCAATCCTAGGCTAAAGCAAATTTGCCCTGCTGTGGGACTTATTTAAGATGCCCCTGAACAAATGCATGTGTGAAAGCCTCAGCACCATTGCCTTCCTTTATTTAATGTTTCATTTAAATACAGATTATGATGTTCTTGGGGGATATTTGTTTGAATAGAAACTGTGATTTTTCAAACATTAGGTGAATATAAGAATATTTTGTTAAAAAGCAATAAATTATCTTGTGCATAGCTAGGTTTCTGGTTTGTCTAGGGCATGATAAGCTCACCTTTGCAGCTATAAAAAATGGTTTGCAGTAGTGTAATGTCTGGACCTGGTTTATTTCAAAAGGTAGGCTGGGTTTTATATAGCCTGGTCTTATCTTTATGTCTGTCTATGAAAGCACTACACTTCATAATTTAAAATTTTATCAAAATGAAAACGAGTGAGAAGAAAACACTAAAAGAGATAGGCGCTAAGTCATTCCATACTCTTTGAAGAAAAAGACATTCTTTCACGAAGGTTGGGAGGCAAAGGATGGCAAAATTCCAGGATTCAGGTCACATGGCAGAGATACTGGGGATTTCACGTGCTGATGGAATCCAGAGCAAAGGACACAGTTGGCAATGATAAAGACAGGAAAGAGAATCCTATGATGAGTGAGGGCTGTGAATAGTTCCATCCTCACAAACATCACGAAGAAATGCAGACCATTGTATAACTTGTGGATGCTTCCTTCGGCTGGAAGCCTTCATTGGAAACTTCACATGAAAGTGTTGTTTTATGAGATGATCTGTCCTTTTTCTTTTTGCTGAAGAGGTGGGACATTCCTCTGAAGAGACACTCACTGGAATCTTGGAGTTAGTATTCTTGTCATGGAAGCAGGAAACACAGAAACTGGACAAAGTGGAAAAACATCTAAATAAGCACTACAACTTTTTAAAAAATGTCTTACCTAGATAATTTCATGTTAGTCTATTTTACACACATTGTAAATTCTTAAACAAAATACTGGACTGATTTGTTGGCTTGGACACAGTGTTTTAAATTTTCATTCCGGATATTAATTGACTTCATAAATAATTCCCAGTTAAGCTTGTTTATACTGATTTTCAAAAATGACTTCTGAAATCATATGAGAATCTGCTTGTCTTGGACATCAAAAGACAGAACAACATTTTAGCTTGTGACTGATTGCTACCAAAAGCCTTTTTTTTTATAAACAAACAAACAGAATGACAAGTCTCGATTTCATTCAAAGTTTCTCACGATTTCAGCAATGATTAAATTTTCTACCTTTCATATTTCCCAAAACATCCATAAAGTAAACACATTCTATATGAGTCAGGCTGTTACTGTGACTCAAGAAGTGAGCTGCAGACTACCAAAAGACTTAGAAAATAAAACAATATCATATCATCACTATTATTAACAAAGTATGTACAATGCACATGTTCACCATAGGTAAACAGCGTACTCCAAACATATGTGAAGGGCTGAGAGATGGGTCAGTGAGTGAAGACAACAGTCACCGAAACTTGCCAAACTGAGTTGCACTCCCACACCCACATGGTGGGAAGATAGAACTGAATTGACTCCTGCAAGTTGTTCTCTGACCTCCACATGTGGCATATGTGTGCACACATGCACACACACACATACACACACATACACACACACACACACACACACACACACACACACACACTAAAATTAAAAATCAGGAACAGTACGTGAAAAGAATAACCATCCTAAGAATTGTAAGACAGTTCACACAGTTGCTTTACAAACACTCAAACACTCTTACCATGGTCTTTTTCTTTCTTTCTTTTTTCAGGAAAATTATAAGAAGTGATTCAGTATATGACATGTGCCAATAGATTGGACTTGAATATGATATTTACCCTATTTTCTTTATATTTTATATTTGTCTGATGACTTTATAGGTTGAATGTCTGATACCCTGTAACCACTGTGAAAATTTTCCACAGTCCACCTGATTATCTCTGTAACAAATTATTTTATGAATTTGTCTTTTGTCTTTCTAACTCACTCATTTCCATGTACCCTTCAATTTATAATATGTTTACATCTTGTATCTACTTCTAGAATTACTTTTTTGTGTTTGCCTTATGGTCTTAACACTTTATAGAGATAATCGTAGACAGACAGACAGATAGATAGATAGATATTGATTCACTGTCTTCCTGTAGTTTAAGCTTCCAAAGGACTTTAATATCATACTCATCTATTTCTAGAGCAGTGGATAAAGAGAAACCATACTCATATATGGGAAAAGGCAGCCCAGCATGGTTCTCTGATGACATGGTGCAAGATTTCTGGCTGAACACCCATCTTGAAAGGGTAGAAGAATTGTTTCTGGTATCTTTATAAATGATGCCTCCAAATGTGAATGACTTCCATCAGAAAGTTGGAGATTTCTGTGGGAATTAGGAGCAGGAATTGTCTTTCTCTCTTTCCATTTCTTGTTCATTCACTTATTCATTCATTCATTCATTCAGTGTTTACTGTAGTACTGGTTATTGAATCTAGAGCCTCAAACATGCTAGGCAGGCATTCTACCATTAAACTACATCAACATCCCAGTTTTCATTGTCTAAATATAGAAAGTGACTGTGCAAAAAAAAAGTGAGAGAATTGCTATCAGCTTCTTTAATACAAAGACTCAGTCTATGATCTGCTGACTAGACCACGGCCTCCATTTAAGTTTCGTCCAGTGCTCCTACGTTTTTGCTGTTTTCGGTGTCTCTTCGGATCCTGTAGGGAAGGCAAAAGAAGACCATTAATTAGGGAAGAGGCAGAAGGAGAGCATGGTCATATTCAAGTTCACTGTCATAGCTTTTAATAATCTGATGACTCAAAGAATCAAAGAATGTCATGTCAGGCTCAAGAATGTTCCGTATATTGTTCAAAGCTTGGATGAACCACAGTTTGAAAAATCACAAAGGAGATATAGTAGGTTTTCAACTATTTTCATAGGACCATTCTTCACACTAATATCTCAAATCATCAATTTTATCCACCTGGCCCTCCATTCCTTATCACATCTATTTTCTCCATCTGCAGTTTTTCTTTTTCCTTTCAGCGACATATCCCTTGGCTTATGTACTCTGTGGCAGGGCTAGATTTTTACTGGCAATTACTCATTCTGTACACTTTTTGCTCATTAAGAAACTTGATCATTCATAAAGAATGAAGAAATATATTAAAAACCTACTACTAAAAATTGTTGAATTATTTTAGTACTATCTCCCCTGTGCAAATGAGGTGAAACACACCTTGTCTCAATGGTGGGTCATATGCTAATGTATAATAACAGTGCATCTCTCAGGAGTTAGGCCAATTATAATTTTATTTCAAAATTAACTAATTTGATGATATATGCTATGTGTTAGTTATCTACTATAATTGCGGCATTGTACTTTTAATAAGTATTAAATCTTATAGAGGGCTAAAGGCAAAATAGAATATAAGCCAGATTAATTGTTGTAAAAATAGAACCATTATATAAATGTATAATGCAGAAATATCCAAATATTAAGCTTCATATGGCTTTTGTCCTAATTATATTCTATTTGGGTTAGGAACTTGTACAAAAGAAAAAAGCAATTTTAGGAGATTCTTATTCACACAAGAAGGAAGATGTGGCTCAGGAATCTTATCAATTAGAATCTTCTAATTCTTTTCAATTAGAATCATACCTGGAAAACACTGGTCATGTGTGAAGGGCAATGCCCAGATCTGAGTCAAAAGATATGACATGAGTAGATTCAAGTTAGCTAATGCATAGTGGTGGGCAGTGTCCGCAGGAAAATAAGGTAATCGACATGCTTTCGTGAAAGGACAAGAACTAAATAAATGAGAAACCTATTTCTGATGCTTGAGAAACATAGTGTGTGAACTTCATTTCAGTGCTGATTTGGGCATCCTCCAACTATAGTAGTTGACTTGTCTCACAGCGAAGTATAAAAAAGAGAACACAGCAGATCCACAATGTCTAGTCTTGCAAAACACAGGATGTAGCAGGAATCTTAAAAGTTCTTATTAATAAAAACAAACTTGGAGCCAGGTATTAGGGTGAACGCTGAAAGCTCAGAGAAGCAGAATAAGCCACAGCTACCTCAGCTCGCCAGTTCCTCAGCTGATCCTGTTTCCTCAGACTGGAAGTCTCTGAGTTCTCATCCAGAATGAATCTCAGCTGAACTGCTGCTCAAAAGCCTAAAAGCTTAACCAGGCAAAAGCTTTTAGTTTCTGGTCCTCACGCCTTATATATCTTTCTGCTTTCTGCCATCACTCCCTGGGATTAAAGGCGTGAGTCACCTTGCTTGACTGTATCCTTGAACACACAGAGATCCAGAGGGATTTTTGCCTCTGGAATGCTAGGATTAAAGGCGTGTGCTACCACTGCCTATCCTCTATGTTTAATATTGTGGCTGTTCTCTTCTCTGACCCCAGATAAGTTTATTAGCGTGCACAATATTTTGGGGAACACAATACCACCACAACAGGAAGCCACAGGTCCTTACTGATCAAAGCAGTGGAGGAGACACAGGACATGAAAATATACCAGATACGAAGAGTATGTAGGTGGCAGTGTTTTGTATTTGATTATAAAGCTACATATATAACTAATTACCTGTTATTTTCCATTAACACAAACACCCTTTAGTGGTCCAATTACATATAATTTATTACTTAACAGAATAAAACATATTAGAATTATCTGTCTGTGGTGTGTTCCATATGATTCTTCACATCAATGTTAGAAATTATTTTATCATTTAAATATAATATGGTGAAGATGTTACATTAAATAACAGCTTTCACATTTAAGTGAAGTGAGATTCTAACATACTAGTGTCTTGATAATGTCATGACTTCCACTCCACAAGCAGAGCATGTCGTTTCATTTGCTGTTCTGTTTTGTGTCCTGGTAAACATGATTGCTAAATTTGTTTACTTAACATTTTTTATATTTGTCACCAATATTGTGTATATTATTTATATTATAAAGAGTTTTTGTACATTAATTTAAAAACTTTTCTGAGTATGTAAAAACAGGTATTTTGCTGTTTTGGTTAAAATCATTTTTTTTTCTAATGGTTTAAGACTATATCACACTCTGTCTGGATAAAGAGTATCAGTCCTTTTCAAAGTATATAAAAAATGAATGAATGTCCCTTTTATTTTAGTGTCTTTGATTATAAAAGCAGCAAAGTCTATAATCTGTGAATAAAAATAAATTTATATTCACTATTTCATTTGTAGTCATTGGCCAAACACTACCAACACTTTGGCTAACACTCTAGGAATAGCATTGAGTAAGTCATTATCAGTGTCACTTTCTCTCTCTCTCTCTCTCTCTCTCTCTCTCTCTCTCTCTCTCTTTCTCTCTCTCTCATTGTATATGGAGAAGACACTAACTGCAGTAGAGGTTTACAGAGGCATTATTCATCAGCTACTTCCTCAATTACTTTATATGTGTTACCATGCTATTTCTAACTTGGACATTATGAGGCAGACATTCTCAAATTTACCTTGAGAAAAACTGAAACAGCAAATAGAGGGCACTTGCTAAAGTCACAAGATATTAGGCACAGAGAAGGCTAACCCCCACATTATGACCCTGACTTGTCTCCTTTAACTTTAGGTGGTACTTGAGACAATAAGAGTGCCGATCACTAAGATGATGCCTCAGTTAGAAACTGAAGCTCTAGACACTCTGGGTACCAACTAGCCCCTTAGATAGGTTACAAATAAGGGAGGCTGTGAAAGTATCTGTGTGATATCATATAGGTACAGAAAGGAAGACAATGACAACAGAGAGGTGACTGGGCAATGATAAGAGGCTCTAGAACTCAAGACTTCCTGGAGTATACTTTGATGGTCACCTCCTATTCACAGCCATAAATGATCAACAAGACTAAATAGTAGAAGTGGGTAGATTTTGATCTGTGTCCTGGGGAGAGTCCTGTGTTCTTCGACAGGGCTGTGAAACACTCTTACGAGATGTTAAGACCACAGCACACTCTATCTGGGTAGGAAAATCAAGTCTTCTCCAGGATCTAAAATATAAATGCTCACTTTATTTTAAGCATCATGTGTATAAAACAAGAAAAAATATGTAAGCCTGGAGCTTTAAAGGTATGTGATAAAGATCTGGATTTATTCTGATAGTCTAGAATTACAAACTGATATTCTAGTTTTCAGTAATGTTCACATTTGGTTGTTATCCCTGAATTTTTTCTTTTAAAAATAGCTTTAAAATCTCTTTTATTGTTCTTTTTGTTGTTCATGGATGTGGGTGAGGAGTGAGTTTCAGAAACCCTGTTGGAAAGAATGCATTGTCCTTTCATAAATGAATGGAAATTCTCCTTTTCAGTAACTTGATTTGCTTTCCATGGAAGACTCTTTGGAAACATAGCATCTCATTTGGAATGGCAGCATGTGGTGGAAATCTGTTTTCAGACTTCTGTCCATCATGTCTGTATGGCACAGGTTCAAGTCTGGAAAGATGGTGCTCATCGTGTCCTTAAGGAGAGGCTATGATACTTTAAGTATCAATTCTAGGTTATCAGCCTCATACTTCTTATAGCTACAGGGAATAAAGTGTCAGTTATCTGATTCTGCTTTCCAAGAAAGTCCTTCTAATCAAATTCCCAGGTGACCAAGAGTTGGTTCTTAGTCAACAAATATTGCATCAACTCCTAGTCTTCAACAATCTTCTTTCTGTCTTTGAGTTAGATTATAAGTTCAGAAACAATCCTGTCACTGTTCTCACCATAAATAAATGGAAAATGGTTAAATGATGCAGTTTAGAGTTCTTCAGTGACTGTATCAGATGTAGTAGTTCAACTGATCAGAAGAATCTGACCTTTAAAAATATGTGATGGAAAAACAGCTCTGGATGAAATTCTGCCTTCAAAATACTCTGCATTAACAATTCAGAGATCTTTGGTAAAGAGAATGGAATGTTGGCATGGATCACCAAAACATATACTGCAAACCATGGCAAAATATCCAAAGTCTATTTTACACGTTGCCTGCATATGGACATGCAGTATTTTTTAAGAGACAGTTTTATGAAATTCCCAACATTAGAGGAAATGTGTGTTTTCATAAGTGACAAGTAATAAGTCATTCTTTGCATATATTATGAAAAACAACACGAGAAACTAGATACTGCTGGATGGTTTTTTAAAAGTCTGTTTAATCTGTATAGAGCTGCAATAAATAGTCAGTACATTTTTGAGGTGAAAAGTCACTCTAAAATGAATAAACTAAACCCACAGAATTAAATAATTAACTAGAAAATGTAAAACATGTAGACAGCTGATTGTGTCATTTGAATGTAAGATCTCTTCACGAACATTGTTTAGACATTTCAATATCCATGCGCTGTGTGTGTGATTGTTTTTTATGTTACTATAAATAAATACCAGAATCTGAGTACTTTATAAAGAAAGGAGTTTTTATTGAGCTCACATGCATGAAGGCTGAATGTGAGAAGGTTATGGTGCTAGTTTGGGTAAGGGTCTCACTGACTGGATCACATCAGTATAGATGGCAACATGGCTAGAGTGACTGAGAGAGGAAGTATCACAGGGCAATCCATGAAGCCAGAGAGGAGAGAGAGGCCTGTTCTACTCTCCTTGCACAGCAGTGCATTGACACATGCCCCACTGAGATTTCAGAAGAATAACCATATCCTATCTAAAGACTCGAAAACCAATGCTCTCAGTAACCTCCCACTAAGCTGCATCATCATAGACCCATGGTTTCCTAACACTGCCATACTAAGGACCCTGTTGCCAACAAATAAAACCCCAAGAGATGCATAGATACATCCAGATCCTATACAGCCACAGCAGCTGTGTGTGTGTGTGTGTGTGTGTGTGTGTGTGTGTATGTGTGTGTATGAGTGTTTTTATTTAACCTGTTTGAAATTCAATTTGCTGCTATGCCAAATTGTTAGGAATAACAACTTTGCTTCAATTATAGTGTACTTGTTATGAGTCAGCTCCTCTCTGAAAAAGATAGACATTTTAATTTAAACTTCGGTTGAGAATGTGTTGAAAAATATGTTTTTGTACAATAATGATAAGGTTTGTTAAAGCAACTCTCCCTACCTCTCTTTGTCCCTCCCTCCATATCTCTCCCTGTGTGCATGTATATGCTACTGGAACTGTTTTATGTATTTATGTGACATATAAATATATATATATATACATATATGCATATATAATCTCATAGGTGTATAATTTCCATTTTACATTTAAATTAAAAGATAGGCTGTTTACAGAATCTCCATTGATTTGCCTGTATCAAGTCATTAGTAAGCCTTCCTTGTAGCCCTGTAGCTATTATTCTTACTGTAAGACAGCAGTGCTGCTACACACAACAAATGATATACAAAGTACCACAAGAAAAATGGCAGAATGTGTATAAAAGCAGAGTGAAAATAATTTCACCTTTCTATGCTTTGGGAGATGTAAGACAAAACAAAGCATTAAATAGCACAGAGAAAACTCATGTCTATAAATATCATAAGCATTACACTGTTGAAAATGTCATTATGTTTGTTCAGAAATAAATGCAATTTTCTTTTAGTTCATGTAGTTTGTATACAGAAACCCCATTGACTTTCTAACACCCAATCTAAAAATTAGAACAATTAAGTTCATCAAAATATAAATTCAATCTTCTAACTGTATGCAATTTTATTCGATTTTTTAAAATGTGCTTGTACATAACTCAGCTTTGGTCATGCTGGTTTTAACAAACTTGATACACAATGTTGTAAGTGGATAAAGACATCTTTGTACCTTAAGATGCCATAGCTATGACTGTGAAGCATCTGAAAATCTGTGACATTGGCAAGGGAGGCTCTGTCTCTCATCTTTGTATGTGAAAACTGAAGCACATCATAGAGTCAGGCTGCATGATCAAGCTAGGATGGAAACTTGGACTTCCTCCATCAAGGCTGGCTTCCTTTCTCTCAAAGTTTACCCAAATTCTACTGTCTACTACTCTGAGCATGTATAATCTAGGTTAACCAAAGGAAAGCCAGCTTCTTTGCAGGATTTTTCACATTCTTGCTATGAAGAAGGAGCTGCAACAGAATTTAGCATGAAAATACTTTAAGGTTTTAGATCTCTGAAATATTATATTTTATTATTTTAGAATTCTTTGAGAATTTCATACTGTGTATTTTGATCATATTCACACCTCCTCTAACTCACTCATATCCACCCAATCTTTCCTACCCACAAAAATTATGTCTTTTTAAAAACCCTCCTTTTCCAAGTCATGCAGTCCATATTTTGGTGTATGGACCTCCACTGGGGTTTGGTCAACCTAGGGGCCATATCATTAAAAGAAACTGACTGTCAGCTCCCACCAGCTCTCAGTTGCCCATAGCTCCTTGGCTAGGAGTGGGACTTCATGCCCGTATTCCATTTCCATGTTGGGATTTTGTCTGGCTTGAGCTCACATGGGTCTTGAACTTATGGTCACAACTCCTGTGTCTAGAAATCACTGTTTCCTTGTAGTCCTCTACTGCCTCTGGTTTTAATAGTCAGTGATGGCGATTCATGGTTGTCAACTTGACTACATCTGTAATTAGCCAAAACGTAAGCAGCTGATTATACCTGTGAGGGATTTTTTTTCTTAATTAAGTCATTGGAAGTGGGCAGAGCCACTCTTAATCTGGGTCTTCAAAGATGGGAAGATCTACCTTCATTCTGGGTGACACATTCTGCTAGCCTATAGAAAGAACATGGAAGAAGGAAGCGTTCTCTCTCTTTGCCTGTTTGCTCTTGCTCTCACCAGCAAGTTTATTCCTTCACTGGCATTAAGCCTACTTCTTCAGGATTCCAGCATATACTGATGACAAGTTGAGACATCTAGTCTTGTGGACTGAACAACTACTGCATTCTTGGACTTTCCTTTGGTAGACAGCCATTGTTTTACTAGATGGGCCATAGCCTGTAAGCTACTCTAATACCCTGTCCTCTGTGTGTGTGTGTGTGTGTGTGTGTGTGTGTGTGTGTGTGTGTGTGTGTGTCATTCTGTCAATTCTGTCCCTCTAGAGAACCCTGATTAGTGCACTCTTTCTTCCCCCACATCCACAGTGATCCCCAAGCCTGTCCTATTTGAGACTGAGAACTGTGTAGTCTCTGAACCTCTATGACATTACTAGTTGGATATCTCTGCTTCTCTTCATCTACTGAAGAAAAAAAAATCTTTCTGAATGAACGACGATTAACACAGGCACTAATCCTGTCAGATGAATATGAAACTATAATGTATCCTTTTCTGTTGATCATTTACTAAAATCTTATGGAACCAGAGATCAGCTTTGGGACACACAGACTTCTGCTCTTGTAAGGAGAGCATGGGCAAACAGTTTTCTTTCAAAGCATTTTGTGGAAGTTTTGGAAAACTCATACCCAGTGTGCTGAAATTTGAGAATGAAGTCTCAAGGGCACTGTTCCCACTCTTTCCTGGGCAGTAGTTTTCTGAGGATTGCTGAGAGCTTCTTGGAGATGTTTCCAGCCTTGCTGACTGGATCTGACCTTGGAGTCCAGAGAATCTCTTCTTTCATAGAACTGATTATTTTCATTATCACTATTATTTCATCCAGTTTCAGCATCTCAGAGCTGCCAAAGCAACAGCAAATGTAGCTTAAAAGAGCAGAAGTGTTTGCACTCAGGATCAGAAAATAAAATCCAGAAAAGATAATGGATAAGTGCATTCCTATTCCAGGCTCCACGGTAGAATCCTTGTTTTGGTAACTCTTGGCAATTCATGGCTATCTCTGATTTGTTCATCATTCATAACAATCTCTACCTCTATTTCCACTTGAACTTCTTCTTGTTTTAACTTCTTTTCTAATAAAGACACATATCATTGGGTATATGGTTCCCAATTATCTAGTATGGCATCACCTTGTCCTAAGGACACCAACACCTTATCTCCATTAGAATATTGTACCCTGATGCTCCAAGTTAGTAAATTATACTGAAACACTAATTCAACTTCTATCTGCTTCCCATAACCCTTGTGTTAAAAAGAAAGGTGCACCTACTAAAACTAAAGTTTAAAAATCACAGGCTTAGAAAGGGAATCTGTAACAACAACTTACCTTACCATGCAACAAAATAGCAAGGAGTTGCTTAATTGCACATTAATGGAGTACTGATGCTGCTGATAATTTGATCCATGTTTTGAATGCAGTATACATAGAAATGTAAATCCACGCTGAAAGGCACATTCTGTTCCCATAAAACTTTCCACTGAAGCCTTTGAATGGCAATTTGACAGTGTTTGTATTGTTCCCCATGCTGCTTACAGGCTGAAGCCTTGCATTTACTGTAGTTTAGATCTTGATTGGCCCTCAAAGGCCCCATGTGTTGGTTCCCAAGGTGAAACCCTTGGAAAGTATAAGAACTTTTAAAAGGTGGGGAATCATGGGAGTTCTTTAGATCATTGTCAGTGCACCCTTGACATGCATCGTGGAACCCATTTGTCCCTCATTCTCTTTGGCTTCCTGGTGGATGAAGTGAAAGTCTTTGGTGCCACAAATGTTCCTGCTATGAAGACCACCTCACTACTAGTCTGAAATACACAGGCAACTCAGCCATGGATCCAAAGCTCCCAAACTGTGGACTAATATAAACCCTTTCTCTTTGTAACTGATTTTCACAGGTGTCTGTCATATTGAAGGGAAGCTGGATAACATATCACTCTCTACAATTTCATCATTTGTCAGGTTATTGGACTCTCAATAAAAATAACTCAACTTTGCAAAATTTTGCTTCAGAACAATATCTTTCTAACTTCTTGTACCTACAAATACCAAGAGACTCATTTCTCACATAGAGTAAGCACCTAGGAAAATCCCTACAGAAATGTCAGCAAGGAAGGTTATACAGCCCAAAGAAACAGAAGAGCATGAACCAAAGATCAATACTTGAGCCTTGAGTATTGTAAGCTAGAAACTTTTCCCAAGTATTTCTCTGTATCAGATGTCAGTGGAAAGAAAATTTCCTCTTCTGGCCAAAAGTAGCATCACATAGGTAGCCTACACACACACACATACACACACACACACAGACACACACACACACACACACACACATAAATAGGCATACACAAAATTAAAAATAATTACTGTATTTGTGTTAATTTTATGTGTATTATGCTTTTGCCTGAATATTTCTGTGCACTGTTTGCAGTCCTTTTGCATGTTGAGGCCAAAAAAAGGCATCAGGCTCCTTAAAGTGGGAGTTACAGAGAACTGTGGTCTACCATGTAGATGCTGGGAACTGAACTCTGGCCTTCTAGTAGATCATTACATGCTCTTAACCACTGAGGCAGATCTCCAACCCTGAATAATTCTCTTTTTATTAATTAAATTTGTCTATTTATTTTGCTTCCTGACTACAGTTTCTAAAGGCATATTTATTTTTTGTCCTACACTTCTTACTTAATATTATACTTTTACCAGAACTAGAAAAATCTGATAAATTGTCCAAATTTTTGGAAACCATACAATCTTTACCTCCTATAGTTAACATCAGGTTTAATTTTATTAGTATTATATAAAACGTGTAAAATTGCTCATACATAAGACTCATTTATCTGTGTTTGGTAGCCTGATATGGCAGTCTCAGCACTCAGGAGGGTGATTGATGATGGTTGCTGTAATGTGGGGACTAGTCTGAGCAGCACAACCAAACCCTGCTTTAAGAAACAAAAGTGAGAGTTTGTATAACATGAAGTGAGTCCTTCTCTCTTCATATGTCCTCTGCAGTCTTGTCTCCAGCCTTCTATATTTTTCTATAGAAGTAAACACAGTCATCAGTTATCTTACCTTATTTTCAAATCACTAGGCCATCATCCAGTGACTTTAATTTATACATTTCAACTTCCTGACTCTGTAGGATTTGAAGTGGCCAATGTAGGGTTAAAGAAATAGTTCCTTTTGAATATGGTAATACAGCCTGAGGAAAATTCACTTAGTCCCAAGAAAAATGTCTGATTGCAAATATTACAGACACCTATTTTTTTTTCCAGTTTCAATTAGGACAGCATTCCTTTTGAAAGATAATTTTTCTAGTGTAGAGAGAAACAAATCAATCCTATTTTTAACCACCCAAGCAGTTAAAAGCAAAGATGAGATTTGGATTATGCATTAGATGCTGTTTATAAACTTTCTAGATGGGCTTCTGTGCAGAGTTTGCTATAATGAGTGAATCAAATGAAGCTTTGAAAAAAAAGAAAACACGATAAATGCCATTCCGGGATTCCGTTTAGCTTCCCGAAGCAGACAATTACACTGTAGCACAGCACAGGGCTATCAACTCCAACTCTATTTCAACCTTATCTTTCAACCCATCAAGCCAAAGCATAAGTGTAATTACTGTTTAAGCCTTAACTTTATGCGGCTGAAATGAAAAGGAGAAAGCCTGGGAGTGTTTAATTTTACTTTATACATACCAGGAATGATTTTGGAGAAATCACTTTGACACTTTGGCAGCATATGAGGACCTTCTTATGCATGATTGAAGACATTTTCAGCTAACTAAGGACTGACACATGTCCAAATGCTTGGAGATGAGGAAATTCTTGTGAGCAGTCAAAGTTTTCTTTCTGTTGTGAAGAATTAAACAAAATCCATGATATTTTTTAGCAATTCAGTTCATTTCTACAATAAAAAGAGATCTGTCGAAATATACTCTACACTGGGAAAAAGGAATAAAGCAGGCGTAGACATCAGGTTCAGTAAATTGCAGTGTAAGACAGACCATAATGAGCATATTTTGCCTTTTTTCATCCAGAATGGAGATTTTCTTATGTTGGCATTTGTTTCTCATTCCATGTCATCTACATCTAAGCTCTGAGAACAGATAATTCTCTGACTGGTCACTGGAACCTTATGCAGAAACATCTGGGACTATAGTGGTGACTGAATTTGTCGCAACATTCACAAGCAATGCTGAGTCTGTACACACGTGATGAGTGCTGCGGTTAGACTGTCTACACCCTTCTCCTATCTACCTTGAACTAGACATCCAACACCAAACTGTATTTCTTCAAGGAAGAATTTTTGAAAGGCTTCAACAGTTTAAGTGTCAGGTGCCTAGATCTGTCCGGTAACCTTCAGTTTCTTCTATCATTCATGAAGCCTCTTCTTGAAGTCTCTATCACTCTTTCTCTTTTCATTCTACTGTGGTCCACTGAGGAGTGACTGGTTGTGAGTGCTCAGAGCATGCTGGCCCCTTGATGTCAAAATCCACAGGCCAGAACATCAGGGAAAAAGAAAGCTAACATTTTTTAAAATTTATGTTTTTGAAATTTTCATACATGAATACTATATTTACATAATTTCCACCCCACTCACTCCCCATCCAACTCCTCCCTTGTCTTCTCACTCCCTCTGAAATTCACAACCTTTTCCTCATTTTTTTTTTGTGTATATAAAACACAACTCACTGAGTCCATTTATTGCTGCTCTCATGCATACCAACTTAGGTGACCACTTGGAACCAGACAATCATCAAGGGGCTCATCCTGGAGAAGATATATTCTTCCCATTTCAGCAGCCATCAATTGACTGCAGCTCTTTAATAAAGGATAAGGCCCAGTGAGAGTTCCCCATCCGTGTTGGCATGTTGACTGGTGTCATTGTACAGCTCTTGTTGGGTATGGCTTCCCTGTCATGTCTAGAAGACACCAACTTGCAATAGATACCCTGGTCTTCTGGCTCTTATAGTCTTTTTGTCTCCTTTTTTTTAATAGCATTCCCTGCAACTTCATTGAGTATAGGGGTTGTGCCGTATCAACTGGGGATGGGCAGCCCGTAGTCAGTTGTTCTCTGTATTTTGTCTTATTGTGAACTCTGTTTTGGTCTCTGTCTGCTGTAAAACAAAGCCTCTTTGAAGAGGGCTGAGAGTAACACTTACCTTTGAATATAAAGATAGGTATTTAGAATGCAGCTTGAAATTATACTAGTTTAGGAAAATGGCAGTAGGATTTTAAATGAAGGTTTTTGTTGCATCTATTTTCTCTATAAATAGTTTATTGACTATTTTATAGCTGTTTTACATTCTTTGTAGATTTGTGGGTTTTTAGAAAATTTATTTGTGTGTATGTAGTGGATGCATGCAAGTGTGTATAGGTGTGTGTGCCAGTGGAGGCCAGAGGAGAATGTTGGGTGCACTGGTCTACCACTTTCTGCCATATGCCCTTGAGACAGGATTTCTCTCTATATATATCTTCTTCAAGGCTGGCAAACACCAAGCCCCAGTAATTCTCCAATCCCTGCCCCTCACTCCTCGGCCACTCTGCCATTTCACATGGGCACTGGGAATTTGAACTTCGGTCCTCCTGCTGGTATCAGAAGCACTTTTACCTGCTGAGCCATCTCCTGGCCTTATTGTTTCTTTCTACAAGACTCAGTCTAACTTCATTTTGGCATGTATATTTGTTGCTTGGTTGCAAATTATTAGAGCACTTTACAACAATTTTGACACAATCAGTGCTCTATAACTTTTAAGTGCTAACTTCTAAAAATTTTATGAAGCAGAACTCATATACCACAGTGCACCAGAGTAGGAGGCATTTACATTTAATGACAGTTTTCATTTTTTAACAATCATTTTGTTTTGTGTTTGAGATAAATGACTAATTCTCAGACACAGCAAGAACTTTTCCTCCTGATCTTTGGGCTATTTATCTACATCTACGATCTGCAATCTTGATTTGTGTCTTCAATTTCTATTTAAAACAAACATGGCTTTAGTCACATTGTTTTCTCATCTCAAATGCTCAGTAGCAATTCTTATGCCAAGACTTCTCAGCACTTTCCCTGTGGTCTCAGAAACTATTGGACAATCTTCATTGCAATATTTATAAATATATTGTCCTCTTCTTCGTATTATCAATAAGGTTTATTGTTTTAATGAGAGGCCATTGCTTTCTCATCTGCACATATTTGTTACTTAATAAATAGTTGTGGACCATATACATACAGTAAGACATGGAATAAGTAATGAGGAAATACGGTATCACTCTTCATCAATAATGCCAATCCTATCATTTCCTGGCTGACCTTTTAGAGATTTAACCAGTGAGTTGTGACCTCTGTGGTTATCTCAGAACTCCAGAATATCCTTTCCTAAGAAATGCTCCAAGGTTAACATTGAATTTGTTTTCTCCTTCCGTTTAGATCTTTTCCACCTTCTCTCTTCTTTCACCTTCTTCTCATTTTGTCTTTGTTATTGAATATTTTGAATTAATGATAAGTCTTATTTCAGCCCAATGTCTTGACTAGATCATAAGTTTATAAGATCATCGTAGGTAAGGATATTAATGAAATTTTCTATCTCTTATATTTCTTTACATCCTACTCACATTAGGATTCTACTAAATTCAAATGCAGTAGTAGTTATTATTACTTTCCTCTCTGGTCCAGGACAAGACAAGTAGCCACCTCAAGTTAAGAAATCAAACCTGTTCCCCATGCTGGATTACCTTGCCCAGCCTTGATGCAGGGAGAAGAGCTTGGTCCTACCTTAACTTGATGTGCCATGCTTTCTTCAAGCCCATGGGAGGCCTGTTCCTTTCTGAATGGAGACTGAAGAGGAATGGATGGAGAGAGAATGCGAGGAGAGGAAGGAGGGGAAACCGTGGTCAGTATGTAAAATAAATGAAAAAAAGTTAATAAAATAAAGTTAAATTAAAAGAAAAACAAATCAACTTTATAAGGAAGTCTCAAGGAGCAATGGTTGAAATTACTCCTTTTAGGATTCAGAGCAGAAAAATGACTTGATGTTTAAAGATATGCTTATTTAAAAAGAATTTTACATTGTATTTTATTATGTGCATCTATGTGTTTGGGCATGAATTTGCCACAGAGTACATGTGGAGGTCAGAGGACAGCTTGTGGGAGTCGATTCTCTTCTTCAATCATTGGGTTATTAAAACCATGTCATTGGGCTTGGCACCAAGTACCTTTTTCTGCTGAACCATCTCACTGGTTTCATATTGTTGTTTTGACCTGCACATTATAAGCAATGAGAACTTTAAATTATTAGAAAGAGAGAAGAAACATCCATGAATACAATAGAAAAGAGGTGAAGGGAGACTAGGGATAAAGACTGAAATCTTAGAGTGTATTTAATCTATCCCAAAGTCAATGAGTGCTGATAAGCAAATGTAAACTGAGCCTCATTCAATAAAAAGAAAGCTATGTTTAGAATAGAGCAGCATTTTACCTACATATGTGTATATTTAAAATCTTGAAACATTGCACATATATTTACAAATATATTTAAGTGGCCTAAAAATGCCATGACCCCAGCCATAGAGACTGAGGGAAGCTGACTCTGCAAACCCTATTTCAAGTTCTCATTCTTGGATTCTTTTTCCTTCCTTGAGTTGGAGTTGTTTTCATTTCAGCCAAAGGATTTAAAAGAGTAGTGGGCAAGTATCCAATTTTCCCCACAAGATGCAGGATATCCCATTGCCATTAATTGCAATATGCTTTCTATATTTCTTTTTCAAGAGAAGTGTTGGGTTAAGAAATGTATACGTTCACCCATCAATGACAGGGCTCTGGCTACCACTTGGATTGTACAGAGTATTTTTGGAAGGAAATCCTGGAAGGATGAATGGAAAAAGACAATCTAACAGTGAGA
>CABHPH010158060.1:0-41518 GCA_902168325.1 Peromyscus nudipes
AGCCAATGTAAGGATGAAAGCCTAAGAGGTCAGAGCTAAGAATCTTACCACTTTCTGCCAGCTAGCCTCTCCCGCCAAGAGACCTCTCCGAAAAGGACTACTTCCTGTGCGTTCGTTTTTAAATAAGAGTTCTGTTCTGCCTTCTCATTGGTTGTAAACCCAACTACGTGACTGCCTCGTCGCTGCCTCTCTGTACAGACCTCCAAATCTTCTATGGTTGGTATTGAGATTAAGGGTGTGTGTCTCCAATGCTGGCTGTATCCTTGAACACACAGAGATCTACCTAGTTCTGCTTACCAAGTGCTGGGATTAAAGGCGTGGACCACCACCGCCCTGGCTTTCGCTATGGCTTGCTAATAGCTCTGACCTCTAGGCAACTTTATTTATTAACATACAAATAAAATCACATTTCAGTACAAATAGAATACCACTATAGAGGCTTACCTAATAGTGATGGAGTATATTTGTTAATGTCTACACATTCCCCAAGGTGTCTGGCTACTGAGACTGCACTTGAAAATTATTGAATTATTCTAGCAATTATGGAATTAGATATGACTCATGTGTGAGAGACTCTACTAAACAGAGGGATTCATAATTTTAAAGTTTCTAATCATTCCCTATAATGGCATAATTTGGGCCCAAATAGGTTGTCTCTATTAGGAAATTAATTAAATGTTCAAAAGGATAACAAGTGACCAAAAATCCTGTAAAGTAGAGGTGGTTGACCCACTGGTACACAGAGCCCACATGCTTTACAATCTGAGAAGCCCTTTCACATGCTTGTCTACTTTCACCGCAGAGTAGTGTAGAGGGAGGTTTTTTTTTTTTTTCCCCAATCCTCATTTAACTAAGAAAGTTGAATCTCTGTGGGATAAGGTTGCTGTCTTGATCACACAGGCACTAAGATTCAGATGCCAGATGTGGTCATTCTGAAGTTCTAGCTACCATAACACTTCTCTTGCAGGTGGATGATTAAGCCACAAATATAATAATCTGTATAACAAATAATTATATACTAGCTATTGCAACATGTAGGCCCTCTTATTTAGCTATCCTGTCTAGAGATGACTAGGAATCCAGTGACTTAGATTGGGGAGAAGAGGCTCTCCTTCCCTATGCTGTTTTCTTCCTCCTAAACTTGTAGTTCAGTCTGGGTGTGTTCATTTTGTGCTTGCTTAAGGAAACACAATAGTCATCATACACATAGCCTCAGACCCGCCACAATCATTCTTAACACATTACATATATGAAGTTTATGGTCAAGCTTTCTTTAATGGAGTGTTTCTTGGTATCTAACACTCATAGCCTCAATTGTATAGCCATATTCCTGAGAGTATATAGATAGCACTAATAAGAACAGAAGTGTTAAAAAAAATGAGGACACAAAGTTGGGTGGGTATGAAATGGGGGATAGGCCTGAGAGGAAATGAGAGGAGAGGGTAGAGATGATAAAAATAATATATGTAATTGTCAAAGAATTAATAAAATTAATATATATATAAACAAAATACGAATTTACAAGTGAAAGAAACTAGGAAAAAAAAGTTCTTAATAAATACAAATCAACAATGATCATTGTGGTGCTACCTGTAATCCCAAGCCTTGGGTGAGTGAGGCAAAGAGGTGATGGTAAGCTTGGGGCCAGCCTGGGCTCCACAAAAAGAACTTGTCTAAAAAAGAAAAGAAAAGAAAAAAACAGTGCAAAACAACAAAATGATATTTAAAGATTTCAAAGTAAGTTAATGGTCAAAGAATGTTTTATTATACATTTTAAAATTAGAATCTAAGTGATATCTATTCATTATAACTGTAGAATGTCTCTTGAAAATGTATTTCAGTCTGTGGGAGACACCATTCTATATATAGTTTTCAAAAAAAATTCATTTGGTAAGAAAATTAGACTTCTGTTCACCAGTGTTTCATATAGTCTAAATATTTACATACTAGTTCTGTAGCATGCAGCATTTTCTGTGTTTCTTATATATTGCAAAATTTGTTTGATTTGTCACTTTCTGGTTTGGTTCTTTTTGGTCATAATAGAAAGTAATATTTTGATAGATGTAATGATACAAAAATGTTATGGAAAAAGAAAGGATTTCTCCACTAAAGCTAACTTTTGGTTATTTTGAGGAACATGCATCCTTAAAAATTATTAAGCTAGCTGCTACACATCAATTGTGATAATGATAAAATGAGGAATATTAATGTTCCATTCTGATAGGAAATGCAATGGCTTCTGTGGTGGCCATATATTAAATTATCTGAAGAATTTTTTTAAGTTCAAATTCATGAACCCTACATAAAACAACTTATATCTGAATTTCTGTGATGGGAAGCAAAAGTCCTTACTTCCCAAAATGCCCTTCAGTCTTTAAATATGTCACTTTGATCAAAGCCCATAAACTAAAAATAAATAAACAAACTCCTTTAAGGGATTACTTTGTTTCCTGGCTCTGAACTCCAGCAGTTAATATGTTTGAGTGACATCATGAATAAATAGCTGGGTGGATACAAAACTGCACGTATGGATAAAGTAAAGATGAGTCAGTCTTAAGTGATTTAGTGAGGCTAATACTTAACAGAATAATGTTTGTTTAATTGTAGAAAGTCATGCATTTCATTGCAAGGTAAGCAGTTCAAAGCATTTGTTTTGTAGGCTGATATGTAATACATTATAGATATGAGTTTATTAAAGAAAATAGATTAAACTTGACAATATTTTGCAGAAAAAAATCAGTAAGGTGGTACTCAAAAGTTCTCATAAATGAATGACAAAGTGAATATTAATAAATGAACAGAATGATTAAGAAGAAAAATACCATATCCCTGTTGTCAAATCATTTGTTTATATAGTAATGAGAATAGAATTCAATTCAGGAATTTCACTATTTACATACAACTCTCTTTAAAGTGGTGTAATGTTTGGGTTGATTAAAAAGTACTATAAAAACTCCCACACTTGTGTAGAACTAGTGCTACAACTTTTGAATGTCTATCTGGACCATGAACTCCTCCCATGCTTCTCTGCTAACCATGGAGACTTTTATGTTAAAAGAACTGATTATAAAAGCCAAGAATTACCAGATGCCCAGGAATGTTGTGAGGGTACATGTTTTTAACAGCTAATAAATCCTTATATACTTCTACTGTGACTGTCAGTATTTGTCATAAGACCCCTCCCTGTGTTCTCACACTACAAATGTTAAACTTTGCTAGTGACTTGATTTGATTTGATTTTGACATTTAATTGGTGAAGATTCTAAGTATTGATCTTTCTACCTCTCATATTACCTCCTCTGTTTACCTGAGAGGTTTCTGAGAGAATCAAATATAAAGCAATAAATGAAAGCATGTAGAGTTTAATAAAAACACACGAATGAGAAGGATCATTAATGAAACATCACAAACATCATAACAGTCATCTTGCAATTCGGAAATGGTGACGAGAACCTATAGTATCTCTTTTTTCTTGAAAAGGGTCAGTGGCATTTATATCTCATCATGGTGTTTTCCTCCTACCATACGTGAAGAAAATGTCAAAACTGATTTGTAAATCTCAGGATAAAGATGGAAGGATGATTGCCATGGTCAGCAGGAAATACAATTCACAAGGTAAGAAATAAAGCTAGAATGAACAGTGGAAGAATTCTGTCATTCACTAGCCACTGAATGTGGGATGATCTTTCTTGGAATCTTTCTCTCCTTTCCACCATCCAACTGTGCTTCCTGAAGCCAATGGAGTAAATATGGGGAAGTTCACTAGAGTCAACAGAACAGTTACACTCTCCAATGGTGCAGGATTGCCATTAGTACAGTGCCATTGTCTCTTCAGCTAAGCATGTTAATGACTGAGATGCGAACTACCTGAATTCTGGGTAGAACATTTCTGCTTCTTTTTGCTGCAGCACTAAGTTTTTAACGTTTTTCTCCCTATGGATTTTTCTGTGATGTTTTATTATTATTGTAAAGACTCCAGCTACCCCAACTACTATTTTTTTATTTCTAATTACTAGATGTCTGACCTCTGGCAACTCATTTAACTTCTCTGAACATTTGTTTTCTCTATTTTAATATAGACACACTTTCTGTCCTACCTCATAAAGATCTTTGTGACTCTAATTAAAAAAGATATTTGAACATGATTATAAGTTGAACAAGACAATCAAATAATGAGGTATAATTATTGTAATTTAGTGTCTGACCCAGTTTTTTCCAAGTTTCAAAATCGTCTATCATACATGGAAAAAACAATGAATGTGATGACTAATTCATCCATGTCTAGGATTGCAGACAGATTCTTCTTACACCTCTGAATGGTGGTAATGGCTGCCTAGAGTGCTTATCAGAAGTCATTTTCAGTTCATTTCTAGACGGTGGGAAGGAAAGAATTCCATGATCAATGAGTAATGTCTGCCATACACTCAAAAGAGAGAAATGGGGTCATGTAGAGTATGTATCTACTAACTCTGTGTGGTGCTTTCAAGAGACAGTGTATAGTAGAGGTAAATGGGAAAATTTAGCCCTAGATGAATTATATGAAAACTCCACTAAGTTCTAAGTATTGGACTAATTAATATATAAATACATACAGATAGATCATATATTATATAGGTGTATATATTTATATTGATGTTCATAGTCTCTTGAGTGCCTAGAAGAGCTATTAAAACTGCCTTGTGTGTGCAATGATGAATAGCTGGTATGACTTCCTTTCTTTTTTATACAAAGCACAAACCCTTCAATCTTACCTTGTCCCCTCCATTCTTTACTGCATTTCTATACTGAATTTCACAAACATGTTCTACTTTCTAAGATTTTTTTAGACAGAGTTTCTCTGTGTAGCAATGGGCCTGTGCTGGATCTTGCTCTGCAGATTTTATGAGGACAAAAACTTCTCTTCTGCTTAGAGATTTTCAGGAGAGATACACATTGTGTTATGTTCGTCTTAAAAATTCAGCTTTTGACAAATAACAAGCCCTGCTTATTAAACATAGTTAAATGATGATGATAAACATACCAAGGTGCTGAAAGGTGCTATTAGGTAGAGGCTTGCTCTTCACAAATACAGAAGCCTAATGTCTAAAACTGTCAGTGCTATTATGAGTTGATCATGATTTTATCAAAAAAAATAATTAAAATAATCATGGCCCAATACAGTACCACCAATCCAAATGCTGGAAATGAAGTTATGCTTCTCTTTGTCTCCCTGTAATCTCTCAGGACCAGGACAAAAAAATGGAGCAATATAAAATGAAGAGAGAAATTCAAAATTTTGAATAGCAACTTTTTGTGTAGCTTTATTTATTTAAGCTAATTTATTTATTTATTTAAGCTAATAATTTCTGTGGATAAAATAATTTATTTGAGGCAGTGCATCTCTTTCTCTCTTCTAAGATATATACTTACCACCTGAACCTTTACATCCTCTCTCAGACCCCATCTAATTGAACAAAGTAGACTTAATTTGAATTAAACAGCCAAAGAATTTTACCTTAGATTGATATATCCTTAATCCCTATTTAAAAGGGTTCATTTCTGTGTAATAAAAAGAAGTGTTAATTGATTGGGTATTCTGAAATAGAGTTATTTTGTATGCATCTCTATGCTGTGCAATTCAGGTGTGGAAGACAAAAGAGAGATTAGGATTAGAGGAAATAAGGGTGGGGGGGGAAATATGAGCATGATGAGGAACAAGAATCAGAAATGACTTTAGTTTTACTAAAACATGGAAATAACACCCTAACAATGTTTTATGTACTTAAGTAATTTACCAAATTAAATACACAAAGCCTATCATTTACATTTGATATAATACCTCTTCCATTCCCCACTTACATACCAACCCTTTCATTGGTATTTTTATTTTACCTATATATGATTTTATGTATTTTTTAGCCACTTACATTCACAAGAAAAGATTATTTAGGCAATTTATTAATTTAATATTGAATGAAAAAATAAAGCATCATTAAGAAGGCTTTGTAGACTTTATGGTAAAATGTCAGCTTCTCATTCACCCAGTAGGAACTACAGAAACAATAGCATTCAAATATTAACTAGTTCTATCTTCAGGGTTGTTACAATTTAATTAGAAGCTATAAAACAATTACCATCATATTTGAATAGAACATAATTTAGCACTGACGCCTATGGTTATAGGATATAAATGATGATGAACACATAGAAGTAAAATCAATGTGAGTTTGTGTAAATCAGGAAATTTCATCAATGAGGTGTACTCGTAGAAGATGGAAAATAATGTTTCATACTTGCTGATTAAATTGGAATGTTTCTCCTTTATCTCCCTTTTGGCATTTTTGACCAATGTCATAGGTATTAAAAGAAAATTAACTAAATAGAAAGCAAAATGCAATTTAGAACTCATCAAGTGAATGACTATATCTTTGTACAGGGCTCAATGAGAGGCTGAATGCATATCACTCTGACCTGAAGTTAAACAAGGCTTCCTAAACACATTTTCTGTTAGAATATATTGGCACAAGAAATTAAGCTTGTGTATACACATATACATATATATAAATATATATATAAATATATATATGCATATGCACCCTCATAAAATCATAAAAATATTCTTGAGATTTAGCACCTCTGTCATCATCTAGTCGGGTGCAAGAAGAAAGCACACAATTCTTACTAATCGATCCTAAAAAGAAATGGAGAAGATGGGATGAGACTTTTGAGTATCTGAGATGGGTTGCTCACTACATGAAAGCAAAAGACAACTGAAAGATAAGGACAATTTCATTTGTAAAATTTATTTATGACTACTGTTTTTGAACATTGGTAGTTCATTACATTCATATTTTATCATCCTCATCAGAAGAAAAGTATGCGTAGCTTGAAAAGTCAAAAAAGTGAAAGTAGGTGAAACTACGATATAATCCAGAAATCCCCTGCTCTGAAGGTTGACAATGAAATACAAGACACACCTTGGTCTACAGAGGGAGACCAAGGACAGTCAGTGATACACAGAGAAGCCCTGTATCAAAAAACCAAAAGTAAATAAATAAATAAATAAATAAATAAAATATATGTAAGCAAAGATGTAGAGTAAGGGGAATGCTACACATTATTCCTAGGGGTGGAAGTTCAAACATCTACATGGAAATCAGTATTGAATGTCCATTAATAAGTAGACAATAGTACTATGTGTTAGATATTTAAATGCTTTGTATATCTCTGCTCTTTAGTATTCACTGTCAACTTCACTGGATTCAAAAGATGTTGGCTTAAGGAACCATCCTTCAGTTAATTAAGAGGGCTAAGCTCAAAATATTCATTATATGTTATGGCTGCTGTAGTTAGCAAAACAAATTACATCCTTTAACAATGCTAAGTATATTCTTTGCAAAAAAATAAATAGGTGAGGTAGTTTATGGTAATTAGCTGGATTTAGTATATTCTTCAAAACATCATGTTGTGTATAGAAAGTTCATTTAATATTATCTGTCAGTTGAAAAGAGTAATATAATTATAAAAACTTTCAGAAGTATATGAATGTTAGGGTGGGGCATGTGTTAACTATTAACAAATATGTAGAGAGCACTGTAATGTAGGAAAAAGTCCCCAAAGTAGCACACAAATAAAATCAAACATAATGCTGTTCCACAAAGTTGTCGAAGCCCAGTCATGGAAATAAATAAGCTCTGACATTTACCAACTTGCCAGACATGTTGTAGAGAGTTATTCTTCAAAAGTTTAGCAATGACAAAAGTTTATTAGCTACCATGGTTCCATATGTTTAACTATAGTTCTTCAACTTTCAAACCATCAGGAAAGTTATTGCCTCCAAATCTTTAATGCTTTCCAACATTGTTTCTTGAATCTTAGCATTTAAAATTAATATTACTCTTGAAATGAGAGAGGTATCTCCAAGTTTTCTTTGGGGAGTTAAACATTCCTTGAGATCCATTTGCTTTGAGACCCATGCAACAAGTTTGCTTCAGGTTTTCTAGCCAGTCAATTTATCCAACTCTGTCTTTAAATGTCAAGTTTATGCTAATGAAGCCTACAGCCATCTCTGGCCCAAAGGTCTACATTGAACTACAGACTCATAATGATAGTTGTGGCACACAAGTGACTTTTTATGTTATGATGAGCATTATAAGTATCATTTCTGAAAAAGAAACAAAAGGAACATGTATGGTTCAGCTCATGGCACTGTGTTAATGAAAAGGATGTTTCAACTCCAAACTGAAGGTTCTAGAAGATAATGACGGCACATGGTACAACACACAGGCATAAGAAAGAGCTTTCTAAATGGGACTCAGTAACATATGAATGGAGACTAGCGTGTGGCAAATGGGAACTCATGAAATTAAAATCTTTTATACAAAAAAGGAAATAGTAAAACATGTGAAAAGATAATCTACAGATTGGTAGAAAAACTCTCAACTACACATTCAACGTAGAATCAATATCTAGATTACATAAGGAACCAAAAAATAAATAAAATTCAAGAAATCAAACAAAATAAAAATAGGGTTAAAGAATGGAACAGATAATTCTTAAAAGAAGAAATATGAATGAATAGCAAACAATTTACAAAGCATTCAACATCATTATCTGTGATAGAAACACTAATTAAAACTATCTTGATGTTATATATGACCCCAGTCAGAATGCCTGTTCTCAAGAAATCAAATCATATTAAGTCCTGGTGAGACCAGGAGAAATAGGTCCTGTTACTGCTTATGAGATTGTAAACAGTTCTATCCGCTGTGGAAAACAGTGTGGAGTTCTTGAAAAGTAGAGAAAGAAAATTGTTTTGTGAATCAATTATTCCAACTATGAGCATGTATCAGGATTCAGCATCCTTCTACAGAGATATTTCCTTATCTGTGTTCCTTTCAGCTCTATTCATAATAGCTATGAAATAGAATCAGATTGCATATCCAAGAACTGATTAATATAAATTGATGTTGAAATGTTGGCCATATACACAATGAAGTTTTATTCTGCTGTTAGGAAAAACAAAAGTTGTAGGTAAATGGATGAAAGTGGAAAAATAATACTGAATGAGGTGATGCAGACACAGAAAGAGAAAGTCTGCATGTTCTGTCTCACATGTGGACCTTAGCTTCTATTATCTAATTTGTTATGTTTATCTTGGAGTTCCTGTAGAAGCCAATAAACTAGAAAGAGCTTACCAGCAGGGTATGCCTAAAGAGAAGCAGTAGAATAAAGGTAGAAAAGGGGGGATATTCATGATAAAGGGACTTTAGAAAGAAGAGATTGAAACATAGGGCAAATGAAATGGGGGGGGGGGATTAGCCGGAATGAAGGCACCATGAAAAAGTCCATAGGGAAACGTGTGGCAATCAAATTAAAAAATTATAATTCATAATTTTAAAAAGAGTTTGATGAGAGAGACACTGTGTAGCTGGAAAAGTCTTGGGCTATTAAACAAAGCCGCAATGCCAAGGATGGGATGATACTTTATACATTGTTGTAGAGAAGCCCCAGAGACAGCCAAAGCAACACAGGTTCTTGACAATTGTCTTGGTTTAATGTACAGCCCAAAGGTTGCATGATACAGAGAAATCAAGCTGGAAATGAGCTTAGTGCTTCCTCCCAGGCTAGCTATCAGAGTCCCAGAGGTGCTAAGCAAGCTGCTGAGAAAGAAAAGGCATCAACTGTCTCCGTTACAGATAGACTGCAAACTCTACAAACTACAGGACCCACTTGTGTAATGGTAGCACTAATGCTATGGTGGAAATCAACTGCTCTCTGATTGGATTTTAGTCCTACTCGACAGGAAAAATATATATTCTTGGTATTATAAACCTGGTTAAAAAATTTCAAGGAGCCAGTGGTATACTGATTCTTGGCTGAAACAACATATCCTCAAATTGCTTTATAGTTAATTAAATTTTACCATCGGTTAGTTGATTGAGCGATTGTGGCACTAGTGCTGGAACCCTTGACCTTATGATTGTTAGAATACTCTGTCAATAAGCTAATATCTCCTCTCTCTCTCTCTCTCTCTCTCTCTCTCTCTCTCTTTCTTTCTTCATTTCCAATATTTATTTACTTATTTAATTACCACATGCAATTAGATTAAGTTATGGTGAACAAAAGTGTTTGGCAGGGTACTAGGTTACCAGGAATTAGCAGGTGGGGTTTCGATTTATTCGGTTGTTTGTTTTGAATTTTTTTAGCACAAATATCTCATTTAATAGAGACAGTAGTGCTTTCAATGTCTTAGCTATTTCTTCTGCACCTTCTGTAACATAAGAATTAATTTTTAAAACCAGATATTTGTACAGTCATGCAAAGGGAATGATGATAGATTGAGACAGTAAGAAAATAATTCTGAGAACTGAGTAAGTGCCAAGAATTCTCATTTAGTGTTCTTTTCTTCCCTCTTACAATCCAATGGGGGAGTAGAAATAACCATCATACTGTTTTTCATTGACAGTGTAACATCAGAGACATCAGGGTACTCACTTAAGGTCTCAAAGACAGACTGGCAGAACGAGGTTTAGACCCAGCTCCCCTCCATGTTCCTTAATGCATAAATTGATTATAGGCCATGACAAGTGTATCTTCTGCAATTGGGATGCAATACCTCACTTCTTTTGGAAGAAATTATTGAAATCCTGGTAACTAAATCAGAGACTGAAAAATGTCCCTGCTGTTTCCCTGACCTAGGTTCTTTCAGATATTTGCCAACTGTTGCAAACATTTCATCTCAAAGTTCCCTGGGACTTTCTCTTTTCGCTGGGAAATTCTCTAATTATGCTCTGCCTCTCTTCAGCTTCCTTCCTGCTCTCCCCGCCTCCTTGGCCCCTCTCAAATGGGAATTATTCCAACCTCAAACAAGCTGTCACCATGTGAAGATTAGATTGTGATTATTGCTTAGGAGAAAGATGTTTCTGGCCCCTCCTCCAAAAGCCATATTTACAGACAAGAATTCATGGGGCATGTGTCCAATTGATACATTTCTTTTCAAACAGCAGATCTGACACAGAAGTGGGATGCAAATTTAATTATTCCACATGTACAGAACAGAATCAGAATCTCATTGTTAAATTTGTTCTCCTATGTTGGAAAGATTAAAAACAAAAGATGTTGAAGTGGTTTGTGTGAGTGGAATAAATTTTAGTTCATAAAATGTGAGGCAGTAAAATAAGGGCAGAAAAAGGACTTATTTCTAGTACATTGAATTATCTTTAGTTTAAATGTTCCTTCTCAGAAATCTTTGTTCCTTACACATATTTGCTAAAATTTATATAATCTCCTTTACTGTGGTGATTTCTCCAAATAATTCCCTTCAAGGACACTGTGCATTGCCATCATATATATATATATATATATATGCCAAAATATATATGTATATATTTGAATATTATTAGTAAAATTAAACAATTAGAAAATACATATTAGATCAGCAGTTAAAACCAAAACTGTTATCTCCAGTTAGACTCAATCCTTTGCTCTACAGTTGAATAGTTATCTTATGTTAGGCAAGATACTTGACTTTCTTATGCTTCTAGTAATTACTCTGTAAAATGGAGACAAGATCAGGGCTCATGTTTCCCAGGTATCTTTTGGAGACAATAAGTCAGTACAGGTACGTACATAGATAAGTGTCTGATACTTGATGTTATTAGACTACATTCATTACTTACCTTCCTTCCTCTTCAATACATTTTAGTGACTTAAGTAAATTCTGTTTTTCCTATAGGACCATTTTCACCTTTAATTTTTCACCTTTAAGTCACCACAGCTCATAGTGCCTGACTCAAATGGCTGCCATTGTGATCTTCCTTGGATGATATATCTACATGTATAAATTACATCTCCTGTATTCAATGATCTAAGCATGAACAGAAAGGATCATCTCACCTTTCACAGAATAGAGAGCAGCTTAAGTGCTCACCATCCCCATTGGGTTAATACATGGAAAACAGATATTTTAAATCAGTCTTTTGAAGGACCCTTTCTACTGCCTATCACAACTTCCCTCTTTCCTTCAATTTCTTCAATTTGTATTTTAAAGCAAAGACAATTAAAGATTGGCAAAAGCAGAAAAAAAACTTTCAGGAAAGAAAGACTGATTGCAGAGTTCAATCTCTTCTTTTTCTATAGACAAGCATGGTTTATCTTGCTGTAGGCAGAGCTTTGCAAACTTCAGGACCCTTGGAAGATCTCCCTAAAATACATGTGTAATGACTCCATTTGCATTTATAGAACTCCACCTGAGGCCTGAGTTTCTGCCATACACTCGAGTCTTTGAGTAGCACTGGTCTAGTGCAGCCTATAGTTCACATTGTCAGAGTGTGTGAAAGAGTAACAGTGCAGTAGGTGTGAGATGAACTGTGTACCAATTTTAACATGTTTTGTCCAGAGAGAATTCTATTAATGCTCTGTGCCACTGAATAATCTGAGTGTGCGCTATTATGATCAATCCACATGAGCCTATTAAATGGGTAACAGAATGTATTAAGGTATAAATTGAGGAAATACACTCATGAATACAGAACAGAGTAGACAGATGAAGTTGTCCTCTGATCTGACTGGGAGTGAATCTACCTCGAAGGCAGGAGAGAAGAAGCACGTGACCCTTCTCCAACTTTTTATAAGAGGTTATGTGCAATGGCAGGAAGCACTGCCTCCTTTGGGCCATATAGCCCAAGGTCATGGGCAGAGCAAATACCACTGTATTTCCCTTTTTTGTCTAAATAAGTAGGTTCTATTTTTAATGCAAACTGTATACACTAAGAATGATTATCAAGTATTTTTCAGGAAAAACAAAGGGTAATAACATAAACAAAAATGGAACCAACAATAACATCAAATAAGAAAGACATGCTAAATGTCTGGGAATGTCCAGAACATGAGTAAATGACAAATTACCAAGATTACTCCAATAGCTGTCCTATCTTGAAGATTCTAATTTTAGTACTAATATGTTCTAGCTAAGATACAAGAAGATTGTAGCCAGGAGTCAGTGGTGCATGCCTTTAATCCCAGCACTCAAGAGGCAGAGCCAGGTGGATCTCTGTGAGCTAAAGGCCAGTCTGGTCTACAGAGCAAGATCCAGGACAGGCACCAAAACTACACAGAGAAACTCTGTCTCAAGAAGAAGAAGGAGAAGAAGAAGAAGAAGAAGAAGAAGAAGAAGAAGAAGAAGAAGAAGAAGAAGAAGAAGAAGAAGAAGAAAAAGAAGAAGGAGAAGGAGAAGGAGAAGGAGAAGGAGAAGGAGAAGGAGATAGTAACTTTTAACTATTTGGTCTTCAACCCCATCAAAGACCTGAAAAGGGCAAAATAATACCTGACAAAACAGAAAATGCAAGCAAGCAATTTTTGAAATTCTTGTGAGAATAGACAGAGACAGCTAGCAGCCTGGACAGTCACCTAAAGTTTCTCAGCAATTTGACTACAGGCCTAGAATATCTGACAGATCATTTTCAGAATCAGGAATTTTGAAAGACCTTCTTACCTGTCTTGGCAATGTTCAGTAGTCAATTTTACTGGTGTCCCTATCACTCTGAAAGGACAGCCTTCATACTATCAGCAGTTGTGGTAAGGGCAGTTCTTTGCCCAACAGGCCAATTTGTTCCAAGAAGACAAACTTCTAAATGGAAATGTCTTACAAGCCCAACATTCTCTCAGGATCTAATCAGTGCTACCAGGAGCAATCATGTCTCACGTCAACAGAATTCTAAGTTATCAAAACAATTAAATGTCATATTCTCTAGGTCTATGAAGTGTTTGAGGATTACCTCTGCATCTGACTTATGTTTCTGTAAATCTAGACAACCTAAGTGATATAACTATAGAAATGACAAGCATGGGTGACTATAGTCCCATAAGTTTTGTCTATCTGAAAAACTTAAGGACTAAGGCTTCACATTAACAAGATAAACAGTCTATAAGCAGATGTACCATAGAAGGACAATGACCTGAAAATTGTGACAATACACAAAATATCTTAAACAGAGGTAGAAACAAATAGTGCAATATGCAATATGACAACAACATCCTTAATATATATCAATGTGCAAAATATCCTAAACAGAAGTAGAACATACATACAGTATGATAAATATAATATTACACTTGTATAAATGTAAAACAGTAGGAAAATGTGTAAAATACAACAAATATAGTTTTGTATTTGTATCAATATACAAATTATCTTAAATAAGAATATAGAAATAATTTATATTTATATCAATATATAAGAATCCATATCAGTGCAAATTACCCAAGACTGATAGTTTGCTAAACCATTTTACTAGTAGAAACAATAATCTACCCTAATATAATATACCTATTCATCCCCCTTTTTCTTTTCTAAAGGAGAATATTGAGTCTAAATTTCATTGTTCCACCCCCAACTCTATATCCATACATCCATAACCTTGAGAAAAATGAAACCTTTGGGAGAGAGGTGTCATTTTCTTAGAATTACTTCCTGCTATTTAGGGGTAACAGTATCTCTGTGGGGTCCTGTAAGAAATCTTAGATAGTTTGGATTCAATAGGGGTAGCTGTAGAATCTGCAGTCAATCTAAGTCTCAAAGTAATGGGTAAGATTGTCTGAGATTCTGTCTAGAATGGTCATATGATGGACCATCTCATCATAGAACTGTCCTGAAGAGTTTTCAGTCCAAAGCTGATCATTGAGTAATGTTGTTAGGTATCATGGCATCTTTCTGGACTGAGTAGAGTTGTTGTTGTGGGGCCTCATCTTCCTTCTGGAGACTTCAGAGAATGCTATTGGGAAGACATATTTTCACTGTGGAAAAATTAAACATTATTAATATTGAAATGGATAGTTTGGATTATAAGATCACATGTAAGGAAGGATTCTGAGAAATTAAGAATAAGCATGGAGAGAAATAGAATCTTGGTAACAATGGTCCTTAGATTATTGATTTTCTTCCGTCTCACATCAATTGGGTCTTCCAACATGAGACATAATTTTTTTCTTTTAAGAACATACTTGGGTTTAGAAAGGGAGAGAGCCACATTCCAACTCTAAAGCCAGCTTGATTTATTATTGAACCAGGAGCACAGCTATTCTAGAGTTAAAGAGGTATTGATGTTAGGCAGTGGAATATTACCTTGTAGAGTCTATTGGTACCAGTAGGTTCTTCCCTTCTGCTGTAGACATCTGGGTGTCCACGGCCTTCTGTATTCTTGAAGATAGGTATTCCTATTATCCTGTTAAGAAAAAAAAACAGAACCCTGCCATGACCCTTGTTTGTTGAATTTTCTTACAACTTGTAGAGTTGTCACAGCGGTGGATGAGCTATTACTTCTCCTCATCAAGGGGTTTCTCATGTTTGAAGTGAATTTTTATTAATTTTGTTGGTATCCATAGCTTTTCTTCTCCTGCAGAAACAAAAGCAAAACCCCTTCTCCAACATAGGATGTATCCTGTGTTCCATTCCAAGGACAATACAAGTAAACCAGTTGGTTTAGCTCAGGAGATTTTTCTGTTGTCCAATGTTTCTCTGCAGCTGTTATTCCTTTCTCATCAGCATTGAGAAAATTCAAGTTTAATAAAGAATTATGTAATCTATTTCTAGGAAACATTGTTACCTGTTGCTGTTTATTTAGCATATTATTTAAAGTTTGAGTGAATCTTTCTATGACTGATTGACCTGTAGGATTATGTGGTATACCTATAACATGCTTAATATTGTAATAAGCAAAACATTGTCTCATTTTATTGGAGACATATGCTGAAACATTGTCAGCCTTAATTTGTACAAGTATTCTCATGATGGCCATAACTTCTAATAGGTGTGTAATCACATAATCAGCCTTTTTCATAACTCATAGGAGTTGCCCATTGAAATCCTGAAAAGGTGTCACAAGTATGGTGTACATATTTTAATCTTTCGAATTCTGTGCAATGCAACACATCCTCTACCAAATTTCATTTCTTTGTATACCTTTTGGGTTGCTTCCTGCAGGTGATGGAGTTTGGTTATAGAAGGAACAAGAAGGACACTTTTTATAATTTCCTTGGCTTGTTGCCAAGCAATGGAAAAATCCTTCTTCAAACCCTTGCTATTTACATGGTGTATCTTATGAAATTCTGAGACTTCTAGCACATTACCTATTAATAACTGATCAATCTCATCACTACCTTGTGCTAGAGGACCTGGAAGACCTGTATGGGATCTGATGTGTGTTATATATGTAGGATGTTCCCTATTTCTGGTGACTTCCCCTAATTGTATAAATAGGGCAGTTAATTCTGTATTATCAGGAATAAATTCAGCAATTTCAACATGTGAAACAACTTTCTCTGCATATTGAGAGTCAGTAACTATATTGCGAGGCTCCTTAACGTCCATTAGTACTGTAAGAATGGCATGCATTTCTACCTTTTGCAAGGAATAGTAGGGGCTTTGAACCACTTTATTTCAACCTCCTGATTTGTATCTTGCCTTTCCTGGTTTATTTACATCAGTATGGATTATGGGGACTCCAGAAATTGGTTTTTGCTGTACAATACGAGGAAAGACCCATTCAGTTCTCTTTAAGCATTCTATTCTCTTGCTTTTGGTATATAGTTGTTAATGCCCTTTGCCAGTATTCATTACATTTCCATAACCAGGAAATTTCCTCATCAGTTAGAGGTACTACAATTTCTGCTGGGTCCATTTTTGTCAACTGATGAAATCTTAATTTTCCTTTTAGAATTAAATCAGAGATCTTTCCTATGTAAGTCTTTAATTTCTTACTTGGTTTATGTGGTAGAAATATCCATTCCAATGTAATATCTTCCCTCTGCATCAAAATCCCTGTGGGGGGTTATCTAGAGGGGAAGATGACAAGAATGCAGTTAAGTTCTGGATTCATATGATCCACATGTGCCTCTCATATTTTCTTTTCTACTAGAGACAATTCCTTCTCAGCTTCAGCAGATAATTCTCTTGGACTATTTAAGTTCTTGTCCCCTTTTAGGGTATTAGCCAAATTTACTAGTCCATTTTTCGGTATTTCAATGCTAGCCTGTAAGTTAGAAATACTTCCTAACAATTTTTGAAAATTAGTAAGAATCTGCAATTGTTCTTTCATCAGTTGTACCTTCTGGGTTCTATTTTTTTGTAGCTTTATCTTATATTCTAAGTAATTAATAGAATTTCCTCTTTGTGTTTTTTCACAAATAATTTATAATCCCCAGCAAGCCAAAAATGTTTTTACTTCAACCATGTTTTCTAAGGTACCTGCCTTTGGATCAGCTAATAAGATACCATCCATATAATGGTAGATTATAGATTGTGTAACTTTTGCATGAATTATTTCCAATGGTTTTTGCACAAAATATTGGCACAGGGTGGAGCTATCTAACATTCCCTGTGGGAGAACCTTCCGTTGATATCTCTTGACTGGCTGGCAACTATTATAAGTAGTTACTGCAAAGGCAATTGTTTTTATATCCTTTTCTTGTAGAGTCATGGTTAAGAAACAGTCTTCTAAGTCATTAACTATAATAGGCCATTCTGTAGGTAACAGAGAGCGCAAGGGCATACCATTCTGTAGGGAGACCATAGGCTGAATTAATTTATTTATGGCTCTCAGTTCAGTCAGCCTTCTCCAATTACCAGAATTCTTTCTGAAAACAAATACAGGAGAATTCCAAGGGCTGGTAGATTCTTTAACTGCTCCTGAACCAGCTGTTCTAAAGCTTGTAGCTTTTCTTTGGTCAAAGGCCATTGTCCAACCCAGACAGGTGTATCAGTTAGCCATTTTAAAGGTAAGGTTGTTGGTACTTCTGAGAGTTTGACAGCAGTTGTGCTCTGTGTATGTACAGTCTGAATGGTTGGTGGCTCCTTTTTATAGCATCTTATAATGTTATTTCTAGAAACATGAATTTGTCTGTATTCCAATTCTGAGATTATAGGAATTTTAATCTGGGTATTCCATGGCTGTATCAGACCTTGGTCCCAAAGATTCACTACCACATTTGCCAATTATGGCTTTAGGCTTCCTCTCTGTCTTTCTGGCATTCAACATTCTGGCATTCTATGCATTCAACTCATCCTGATCTTGGTTTTAACTGAGACAGGGTTCCAATCCCTAGAAACTGAACATTTACCACTTGAAGAGGCCAATTTGGATGCCATGAGTTTGATGTAATTACATCCAAAATTGTGTATAGCAGGCCCTCCAGGAAAACACCATTAATTTGTACCCTAAGCTTTGGTCTTTGTTTCTTTATGTAAGTCTGCCAAAATATTCATTTTATGGTGTTTTCTAGAATTTTTGATCCATCTATCAAAGCTGTTCTATCTTCCAGTGCAGTATCATTTGTTACATTAGACAATGGAATATTTAATTTTCCTAGAGAGAAATTTCCTCCACAGTGGCTGGAAATGTTTGGTCCACATTTGGTTTGGGGGCCTGTGAGAGGCCCCCTGAGGCATTTCTCACTGAAAAAGTGTTGCCTCATTTATCTATTGTTGATCTACATTTATTGGTCCAATGTCGGCCTTTACCACATCTTCTGCATAACCCAGAAGGTTGGGGCCTCTCATTTGGGTTATTTCTAGAAGGAGTATTGCTTCTAGGAGCACCTTGTACACAATTTCTTCTCATATGAACTGGTGTACCATAGTTAAAACATTTGGTACCTTGAGGCCTCCTTTCTCCTCTGGAAATTGCCTCTCCTATCTGTGGTGGTATTGTGTTCCTCAAAATATTGTGCACCCCAATAAACTTATCTGGGGTCAGAGAACAGAATAGCTACTAGATATAGAGGCCAGAAAATAGTGGCACACATGCTTTTAATCCTAGCATTCCAGAGGCAGAGATCCGCCTGGATCTCTGAGTTCAAGGCCACACTGGAAACAGCTAGGCATGGTGACTCACACCTTTAATCCCAGGAACTGATGGCAGAAAGCAGAAAGGTATATAAGGCATGAAAAACCAGGAACTAGAGCTGGTTAAGCTTTTAGGCTTTTGAGCAACAGTTCAGCTGAGAGTCATTCTAGATGAGGACTGAGAGGCTTCCAGTCTGAGGAAACAGGATCAGCTGAGGAACTGGTGAGGTGAGGTGGGTGTGGCTTGTTCTGCTTCTCTGATCTTCCAGCATTCACCCCAATACCTGGCTTCAGGTTTGTTTTTATTAATAACTACCTTTAAGATTCATGCTACACCTATCCAAGCCTCATTACCATAGCAAAGAGACTCAACATCCATTGTATATTGAATCCATTCCTCCAAAGGTGCTGACCTGACCTTTAAAGGTGTAGGTACTCTTTTACATTCTGTATTAGTGCTATGAAAAGCCAAAGATTGAGTTAATACTTGTTTTAATTGTGGATCTGATACTGCTTTGTTTATAGCCATGGTCAGCCTTTATATAAAATCAGTAAAAGACTCTTGCTGTCCTTGGAAAATTTTTTGTATATACCTCAGTTGGTTTCCCTGGTTCTGGATTTTTCTCAAGCATTTAAAGTTGCTGTATGACATAGGAATATTTTATGTTCATGAAGAGTAACTTGTACATTTCTGTCAGTGAAATATCCCTCACCAAGAATTTGATCTTGGGAGATCTCCAAACCGCTGATCTTACACTGCTGTTCCAGGCATCTAGCTTCTTCTCTCAACTAGCTTTTCCATTGTAACTGCTGGCTATATTCTAGAACAGCTGAAAATAACTGATTCCAGTCATCTGGCGCGATTCTATTTATGGAAGACCATGTATTTAACATCTGTTTTACATGTGTTGAGTGTATACCATAGGTGACCACTGCTTAATTTTTAAATCTCTCATATGAATACGTTGCAAAATATATATTCTACATATGGCTCAGGATGTCTATCATCTGCTGGCTTCTCATGGATGGTGACAGGATAAGCCATTATATAAAAGTCGTCTGGTGATGTTATGACTTGTATTACCTTGACCTTTTGTTTATTAGTTTTTTGTCATATTTACTGAGAGATTCTTCCAGAGCTTGGAATGGAGCAATTACAATTTGTTGCAGCATTTGAACCTCCTCTGTTGTAAAGGATTCTAGAGATTTCATGGAATCATACAACTTTTTATGTTCTTCTGAAACATAAGATTCCATGGATCTCATTTTATCAATTATCAATAATCTTTACTACTTATAAATTATCTGAATAGTGTTAACATTGCTCTGGAGGGTTATTGTTTTATCTATTAAATATTCATATTTATTATCAATAGAATTAAATCTGGTTGTACAGTTATTATTTTTGGACTGAAGTTATTGTGGAAAGTTAGCCGATTCCAAAGAAAGAATCCTTCTGTTTAAATCTTTATTGCTACTTTGCAAAACCTTAAGTTGCTGTGGTAAGTTAGCAGATTCCAAAGAAAGAATCCTTTTATATCAATCTTCTTTACTACCTTATAAAGCCTGTATCACTCCCATTAATGCCTCCTTTTTGCTACTAACATTGAGCCAATTTTTCAATGATATGATGTGAATTATTATGCTAATTGCTATAACAGTGAATATTATATACATCCCAAGAAGATCTTATATGTCCTGTAGAAATTCATTCATGATACAAGAAAAAATAATAATAATTCCTGGATGTAATATTTTCTGCCATTTTTTGAGAAATAGTCAAACTTTGTAAAGAAAAATTTATTAATTACTTATTTTATCAATTAGTTTAAAGTGTAAAATTATCAAGTAATTTACCTCAGATAAAATCCTCAAAAGATTGTCTTTTGTGTTCAGATGTTCCAGATGTAATTGACCAGCTGATTCATTCCATGATTTTTGGATGTAGTATCGTTGCTTGGCCAGTAGGTGTTGCACCAAAATAGGTCTGGTGTGAGCTGACTGAGGCTCCCTGAATGGGCCCTGTGAATCAAACACTAACCCAGGCAACTCCTACCTGTGAGTACTGGACAGAGATGCCAGGATCACAACAGATGAGGCAATACACCAAGCAAACAATTAGAAGTGCTGCCTGGGACACCTGCAGACACTCTGCAGGACTTGCTGTGCGTGTGCACTCCATGGTGGCTGTGCACAAAATGGCAGCAGCAGTGTGAGTTTCAAAAGATGGAGTTGGCAGCAGCTACACCGACCAGTTTTAAAAGTAAAGGGATTGTCTGCTGGTAGTCTCTAACCAGGTCGGAGTCTGACCCGATCTGGCCTCTATAAGCACAGAACTAGAAAGGAGCCTAGTGCGGGCACCTTTCTCTGGTACTCTATCTGCTAAAGAATGCAAGTGCTTCTGGCAGTGGTTACAAGAACAGCTGCCTTGTGAGTTGCCTGGCCAGAGAGTGACTGACTCACATGCCACATGAGCTGCCTGGTCTACAGGCTCTCTGCTGGGCTGCTGTATGCAGCTGGTCACCTGAGAAGGGGTCAGGCTGTTCCTGGGGGGGGGGGGGGTTGATCTGCACTGGCTCTGCAGGGCAGAGAAACTCACCAGCAGTCACCTGTGTGTGCTACGGTTTGGTCACACAAGCAGCCCCTATGGGGAAGTGTGAGGCTCAGATCCATGTGGTTGGGACTGAGAGGCTCATGGGTGCTAGCTAGGCAGACTTGCAGTGAACACAGGAGCCTCTAAGCAAACCTGCTGCTGCTGCTGCTGCTGCTGCTGCTGCTGCTGCTGCTGCAGACACTGTAGGCACGTGGCGTCACGTGGGTGCCACTTATTATAATCAATCCACGTGAGTCTATTAAATGAGTAACATAATTTATTAAGATATAAATTGAGGAAATACACTCATGAATACAAAATTGAGTAGACAGCTGAAGTTATCCTTTGATCTGACCAAGAGTGAATCCACCTGGCAGGCAGGAGCAGGGAGAAGGGGCATGTGACCCTTCTCCAACTCCTTTTTTTTTGTAAAACATGTAAGTATATTTTACTTTTATAATATTAAACTTACAGTTTTTTCATGTCTAGTGTTATATCTCTGTAAGAAGTAGAAAATCTGTTTTCTCACAACTTGTGACACCTTGCACAGCCTTGGTGCAGGGGGGAATGGCTTGGACCTGCCTCAGCCGAGTGTGCCAGGCTCTGCTGACTCTCCAACTCCTTATAAGAGGTCACGTACAATGGCAGGAAGCACAGCCTCCTTTGGGCTGTATAGCCTGAGGTCATGGGTGGAGCAAATACTACTACAGTGTGATATGATTTTACAGTTTTGGAGGACATTGCAGGCTTATAGTCATCACATTTACTTTTTAAGACACTTCTGCAGAATTATGTTACTTTGATAGTACTAAGCCACAGTGTTTCTGCAAATGGTGACATTCAGTGTAGGCTAAACTTCTGTATCATATAAACATGTTCAAATTTTGCCCCTTTTCCATTACAGTCATATCATCAGAGTTTCAATTTTCTGCCATATAAATTATTTGTAATTATACATATAATCATATGTGACTATGACATACAAAGAGCATTAATATAATTTAATTTGTCATTGTTAATCTTGACTACAAACCACTTTGGGAAATAAATACAACTATCTCACCCCTCTTTACAGATGAAAATATGCCTTGGTCTTAGATTGCTTATCTCAGATTATGAAGTCACTGTTTTTTTTATATCAAAACTTACATACATGGCCCTGATTCAAAATCTTTCCTATTTAATATTAGGGTATGATAAATTGAATCATTGCTATTTAGCTGATACATTTTTAAAGCTGCATAAGAAACCTTGAATATTAATTTCTCCACAAACAACCTCTTAATGTCAGAGTGACAATCCCTACCCCATCCCTTTAGCATTATGAGGCTCTTCATTTGACTTGCCTGTTGCTTCTTTATGGCTTGCTCTGTCCCAGAGCAGTGAGGACAGATGAAAACCATGTATCAGTTACAGATAATCATGTCTCCATTTAGCACAGGCAAGTGATTTCTCATTGTCCCTGTCAAATAAAACCAGCCCTTAGCACAAGCTATTTCCTTCGGAAAACACAGTTCTACTTCGTCCCTCCCTGAGCTCACTTAGATTAACATTAATGATCTTTCCTCACAGATGGGTCCCAGAGCATCAGACCCTGCCAAGCCATTTTCTATTCAAAATGATTCTTGTCTTGGCCTCTTGCTTGCGTTGTGGCCCCATCTCAATTTGGAAGCAGCAGCAGTTAGCAGCTGTTTTCACACTTAGACTTGGAAAGGAGATTCTGAAAGACTTGGAGAGAAGTCAGGGCTGGGAAGGAGAGAAAGGGGTGTGCTTTTTATAGAATAATGGAAGCTATAGGTTGGACATATACACCCCAAAGGAAAAGACAGATGCTGAAAGGAAAAACTGCCATGAAATTTGATAGTTGACTTTGAGACATGGAATTAATGTTTCGACCTTTTCAAGTATTTTATACTAGAAGCTAAAATAATTTCTACTACATTTTAAAATTAATTGTTTATGGAATATCAAGATTTGAGCCAAAATTTCCTTCATGTTCCACAGGCTAGCCTTGAACTTGCTATATGGCCAAGGAAGACATTGAATTTCTGTTAGGCATGTGTCATTACACCAAATTTTATGTAATGTAGGGATAAAACCCAGGGCATTATCATGCTAGACAAGTGCTGTAACAATTGAATTTCATCCCAGTCTCCTATTTTAAGGACACACAAATACAAAATACAAGAAATGTGGCAAAAAAAATAAAAATCCAAATGTTTTCTCCAACCCAAAGTTAACCACTATCAAACTGTGTTTTTCTCTGGGGTTGACACCAATATCATAATTTTAATAAGAATATTTACTGTTTTAAAGTTACTCGTAGTACTAATGTAACATTCTGAACAGTGCTTATCATTTGCTTTAAGTATGGTACACACACTGTGCAAAACTCCATGTATGGTTGGTTAGTGTCTATATCCCAGATTTTGTAAAAGCTGAGAAAGTTGTTCTTGGTGAACAACTTCACTGAGAAGTAGAACAAAAGAGAATCTTAGAACTTCTTTCTTTACTTTTGTTTAATTTTGAATGGAGAAGAAGAGAACAGACTTGAAAAGTCAGAAACGAGGCATAAATATAGCCTGATGGTATGAGCTCAGATGGTGATCCGGAGAAGAAAGTTTATTTTTGTCCATTCACCATGGAGCTATCCCATGGCTTCATTTGGGTACCTTCAGAGGACTTTCATCTACTACCTTAGGACAAATTTGCTTCCTGGAAAGGAAGATAGTAAATAGTTTATTCATGAGAATAGAAGATTGTGAACACAGTAGTGCACAAGAGAGGGCAGGCTGCCAGCCGAGGAGCAGTGGAGCTGGATTTGCCTCCTGTTCAGGAGATGGATAAGCACAGTGGGATCCATTCATTAGAGTCCAGATCCTCTGATAAAGGGAATAGCTCCTTAAACACTGTCAGGAGGAGGAAAACTCCTTTCTTTATCTCCCCATGCATTTCTCACCACTGACAACCATTGAATAATATCTCCACTTTCTATATAGAGGAGGGAAGTGCTCATGAAAAACAGCCTGTGTGAGGGATGGGATGTCACCAAAGTGAACAACAGATAACACATAAACACCCTGCTGTTGTTTGCTTCTTTCTCCTGCTGTTGGTTTTCCTTGTACTGTGACCATCGACCCACATAAATACCAGGGAACTCCTTTGTTAAAGTATTTCTGTTTCTTTCCTTAACTTGTATCATAGAATTCTTGGAAGAAAAAAACACCTTACCAAGGTCAGAGTTTGAATATGAAATGGTTCCTATGGGCCCTCTATTAAAGACTTGGTATCCAACCAGTGACACAATTTTAGGATGTTCTGGTAACAACCCAGAGGAAATAAGGTACCAGATATATGCCTTTGAAAGGTAGACCTTTGCCCCAGTCTCAGTTCTATTCCTGACTCTGTCTTCTCTTCTGCCCAGAGCCAAAGAGCTTCCTCTTCCAAATTTGTCTGCTGCCATGATGCTTTGTCTCATTACCAGTCCAGAATCAATGGAGCAAAAGAATATGAATTGAAATCTTTGGATCTGTAGAAAAAATAATCTTTCTTTCTTTTAATTGTTTATGTCAGCCACTCTTTCCCTGTCTGAATGACACAGTAGTACAGAATGGAACTTCTCTGTAATATCAGAATCATGTATGGGCTGTATTTGCAAAGACCCAGCATCAGAGAAGTTCTGAATGAGGGTTCTGGAAAGCAGTCTAAGAATGTGTGTCATTTGCAAAGTGAAAGTGATGCAGTGGCCTCATGCTGGAATTGGGAAGTATTATTTCTCTGAAATTCATAGGTGGCCCACATTCATTCACTCTGGCATGTCATTCTATTACAGTCATTTCTGTTCACATTTCAAAAGAAGTATTCTCTTCACATGGTCCCAAAGTTTCCTCACAGTTACAGTTTAAGAAGAAAGTAATTAACCATTAACATAAATAAAGCACACATATAATTCACAACGTGAACAGAATTTAATATTGTCAGAATTGTGGTAACCAGGTGATAGAGATAGGATAGCAAAGAGAAACAATGAGACGAGCGCCTCACTGCTATGTAATTCTCAACCAAAAAACGAACACAGAAAGTACCCTCCCCCAAAAACCCAAGTATTCTAAATCCAACCATAGGATCGTAAAGGAAACTCAAATTTAGAGACATTTATTTAACAAAATAACAGACAACTATTGTCTACAATATTGTCCTAGTCACTGCTCTAAGGCTGTGAAGAGACACTGTTGCTGGGTCCTGACAGCTCCCTCAGGGGAGGGGATGAGAAGGTGCATCAATGGCATAAACAAATACTGAGTCATCACATATTTCATAGCTTTATCTGATGTCCTTGACAATTCTTGTAACCTCCAAGGTCCACGATATTTCACTTTATGAAATAAAATCATTAATGAAGATGATTAACCATCTCATTATTTCATTTAATTAAGATCCAATAAAATTACATGATTTTATTTTTTTCTTTCATAAGTCATCTATATCACCAGTGGGAAGACAAATGTACATTGGATACATGCATAATATGTGACTGTATCACTAAAACACTCAATACTCATCCCAAACTTGCAGTTTAATTCTTAGATTACACTCCTTTAAAAATGTTCTGTAAGTAGTCATTTTATTCATAGCCAACACCTAAGCATAGGTACTTTCTGCCACTAATTTCATATTTTTTAAATGTCTACTGATTGAATTTCTTTTCAAATAAATAATAAAAAATCGTTTTTCCACAGAGCCACAGAGAAATTATCCCCTTTTCGAATTCTCAGAAACAACAAAGGTCAAATACAAACAGTGAGGAAATTATCAAACCTAGTCTATTTTACTATTCATTTCATAATGTTTGTATTTGGCTATTTTTTTTTGCCAATATTTAAGCTGTTCTTGTGGTGCTTCATGAAGGTTATACAAACAGTTACTCAGAAAAAACAGAAGCTATGCTAGTCAAAATGACGTCAGTAGAATTTGGGTTTAGCAATCAGAAGACCTGTAGATGGGGCTCAGTCAGAGGTGTTCAGGGGAAGCAGGCAAGGAGCTAGTGCAAGGTGTGATGGCAGACCTGAAGGTTGATATTGTGATACCTAATGTCTCAGCAGACATGAATGGACAAACAGAATATGTTATAAGGACCTTAAGTTCGGGATAAATAGAGTTCCTGATGAGCCTGCAGTCAGTGATCAAAAAGATCTGAGAAAACACAGCAGGACTCCAGATTCAGAAATAGAATGTTAGTTCTGCTAAGTTCAGGAAAAGGGAGAACAGCAGTCTCCTAAAACTGCGGAGGTTTGCAGTCCTCAGATAAATGCAAACATTGAGAATCAAAGCAAAATGGTGTCCAAAAACAAAACAAAACAAAACAAAATAAAACAAAACAAACAACCAAAAAATAAACCAACAGGAGTTCAGCATCGGCCTTGCTCTGGTCACACCAGAACCCAGGTTACCACTTAGCTTATTCTACTCACTAGTGAACTTTTACTTTGTCTCCCTTAGCTATTGTATAGTCCTTCTTAAAATTACAATCATGTGTGTGGGGGGTGTGCATGTGCATGTAAACACTTGTGCTTATATGTCATCTCACATGTGCGGAAGTTGCAAGAAAGTTTGTGAGAGTCAGTTTGCTCTTTCCACAGTGTGAATCCCAGGTGTCAAATTCAGGAGATTAAGGTTGGTATAAAGTGCCTTTATCCACGAGGCCACCTTACTAGCTCATTGTGTACAATTACTAATATTAAAAAGATACAGCTATGTTATCACACTATTTCCCCATCTATCCTCTAAGATTTAGAAGAGTAAAATAAGCTTTGATATAAGTGATGTGTGTGAAAAAAAATCCATCTCTTCCTTCAATTATTTGAGTACTTTAATTCTTCTTGAAACTCAGTTTTTGTAGATATAGTTATCTAAGAGGACTATTTCAAATCCTTATCACTAGAATTCATGTGAATGGATATACATACATGCACAATGTGACATTGCTGCAGACATTGTAGCTGGACATCTACCATTTAAAATAGGTAGGATAACACTTAGATGAGGAATTGACCTTGAGGAGTTCACACAGATAAAGAAAAGGCTGACATTAATAATAATTTAACTCAAATTTGTAGAAGGTAGTTACTTTCAATAGCATGCCTAGGAATATTGGATCCTAGCCAATAACATAACAATACGATTTAGTTGGGTACTTTCCATGTTTTTCAGGGTGGAACCTAGATACTTCAGGAAAACCAACAAATCTACTTAGAGCAAAGCCTTGGCATCCTCCAGGCTCAGATTCCTAGGGACTGAGGTCAGACACACATGGATATTGATAACACATATCAACATAGAACCTCAAGCAAAATTAATATTGTATTATAACTCACAACATAGAGGACCACTCCTTCCTGGCTTTCTAAAAGTAAAAATTTTTAAAAAGTGTATAATCTACACGAACTCACAAGTATCTAGAGTTTAGATTGAGTGTTGACTTCCTAGACAAAAATTAGAAATATACACAATAACCAATTAGATTCTGTGACATTAGCAGCCAAGAATAAATAAAGTGTCTTTCTTCTTTTGTCCTTATACAAGGGTGGAGAGACTCACTACAGTGCAAGTGAACTTTATTTGGGGGCCTTGATGGTTTTAACTTTTTCTTTATCTATTTTCAATAGAACTCCCATTTCGATGTTTAAATCTAATTTAGAATGATATGATACAAGTGATCCGCCCCAGGGTCAAGGCTTGTGGTACAATCAAATTGTATCACAATTTGATACAATTTAACATTTCTAATTTCAAGGACTTTTAACTTTTTGTAACAACTTTGCAGTGTTAAGTATTACATGGACCTTTATGATGGATTTTAATTTTATTTACAAAATGATTCAAAATACCAAACTTACTTACACATTTTTTTACATATAGACATCTCATTATTCCAGTATTAATTTGTTAAAAGGGTTATAATTTTTCTTTTAATAGCATGTTGTGCATAAAAATATAGATATCTAGATAGGTAGTAGGTCTATGACTGATATTTCTATGTTACATTTATATATTAATTTACTGTTAGCTTAGTTCCACAATGCTTAGATTAATATGTCTGTGTTTAAAATCATACACTTTGAATCACTGGATTTTTCTTCTTCAGAGTAGTTTTAGTAACTTTAAATCCTGGGTGTTTTGTGTGAATTTTAGAATTGGCTTCCTAATTTTTATGAATGCATATTCAAAGATTTTTATTGGGATTTCATGGACTCCATATGTCAATCTAAATAGAATTGAAAATTTAAGGGCCAAAATCATGCAGCCTCTAAGCCCCTGAGCATTTGAACACAAGCTTACTTTCAGGTGGATGTAAACAGTAAGGCAGTATGTAATGAATAAAGGCAAAAAGTAATCATGTATCCATGATAACTTAAACTTAGAGGAAGTGTTTTCAGGAAAGGCAATATCAGAATACAAAGTGATACAAGTTTTGAGATCTTAAATAATTCATGTGAGCATTACACATAGAAATAATAATCTTTGATGGCTGACAAGGTTCCCTAACTCAAGAAGCAGTGGAAATAATATGATAGAATAATACAATACAATATAACATAGAGTTTGCCAAGGATTCCATGCTCTGGAATCTCATCAAATTCCAGACTCACAATTTTCTAGTTGTACCACATACTAAGTTAGAATTAATGTGCTTTATCTTAAACATCATTACATGTCCCATAGACCCTGGACATGTTACTCCATCTGTCTGTAATAATTTTCCATGCTCTCTTTTTCTGGCTTGATTATGTTCTCACTCTGGTCCTCTGGCTAGAAGGCCCTGCCTCTAGGGAACTTTGTTTCTATGGCTAGTTGAGATCCTCTTTTCTCTGATCTCGTAACCTCATGCTTCATGTTACAAAGTCATGTTCTTTGATATTATAAGTATATCTAGACACATTTCCTTTTCTCTTCTAGTGGATTTAATAGTAACAAAAGACAAAAAATGTTCCCTAAGTCCAAAACTTCCACACATAGCACATTTGTTTTGATGTCTAATAAACGTTTGTGATCATTACATAGCTAAATAAATAAATTTCTAAAGTATCAGTTTGGTTTTATTCATTTTTAATGAGGGACATCAAATATATCTCAGATTTCTGATGTTTGCATTATATATTGTGGTTTATATTTTTCTTTAATTTAAATCAGAGATTTTAAATCAAACTCACAGAAGATATTTTCTGGAATTAGGGATGTTTCATTTTACAGACTGATTTCAAATGGGTATTTTTGTGTTGCCTAAAAAAGGAACTGGGGTATAGAAGTGAGGTCACTTGGATTGCATAACAGATCTAACAAATAATTTTGTCAGTTACTGTTAGAGTGCTCTTCCTATGCAGCTAACATCAGGTAGATGTAAACATTTGCATTTTTACCAGCAATCTGAGATAACATAATCTTGATCAATATATTTATTTGGCCAAGAGGGAGCATCGATAAGTCATATCTATTGCTGTAGCTGATGTTTTCCTGTGTCCTGGCCTGCCGGCAGTCAGGACAATTCTCTGCCACTAGTGTCCCCCAAGTAAACACATAGAGGCTTATATTATTTAAATTGTTTGGCCTAATGTCTCAGGTTTCTTGCTAGCTAGATCCTACATCTTAAATTAACCCATTTCTATAAATCAATACCTTGCCACATGGCTCATGGCTTACCTTTATCTTACATGTTGCTATTCATGGTGGCGGCTGGCCTTGAGGAGTCTCTCTGCCTCAGCCCTCCACTTCCCAGAATTCCCCTCTCTCCTTGTCCTGCCTATACTTCCTGCCTGGCTACTGGCCAATCAGCACTTTATTTATCAATCAATCATCCACAGCACTTTCCCTTTTCTTTTTTTAAAAAAGGAAGGTTTTAACTTTCACATAGTACAATTACATATAACAAAGCAGTTATAATGCAAGAATTACAGTTATAATATCTAGTCTATTTGTATTTGGCAAAATTAAAGAAAATATTCTATCTATCCTATATTTGTGAGTCTAAGGTTTCATATCTGACTTATCTTTTATCATAACTAAGGAAAATTTTAACTATCTAGTCTTTCAACTACATCAAAGACCTCAGAAGGATATAATATTACCTGAGAAATGGGAGAAGGACACAGGCAACTTTCGAGAGTCTTGGGAGACTAGACAGAGACAGCTGGCAGCCTGGACAGTCATCCAAAGTTCCTCTCTAAAGTTGGGGCATCTGTCTTCAGCCCACAGGCCTAGAGTCTCTCAGTCACTTCTCTGTTTCCTGTAGAATGTCTGACAGTTTCCTCTGTGAAGCAGGAACCTGAAGGACCATTTTGTCAAGTAAAGTTCCTATGGGTCCTGCACGTCCAATCAATCAAGCAGTCCAGGCAAGAACAGTTTCTTTCTCAAATGACTATTTTTGCCAAGAAGAAGATAACCTCCATACGGAGTGTCTTCAATGCCCATCCTCCCCTCTGAAGTAAATTGGTGATGCCAGGAGCAGACAAGTCTCACTATCCAGAAAAGTCTGTTTCTTAAACATTTTAATGCCATATTCTGTAGGTCTTTGAAGTGTTTGAAGATTACCTATCTATCTTAAACATATCTATGTATACCTAGAAAACTTAACTAATGTGGCTACAAGTTTGACTATCATAGAAGACTAATTATTAATCTGTATTTCTTAATTATTCATTACAACTTAAATGAGTTACATAAACATAATACCTTAAACAAGAGTAGATATATATATATATAACAAAATTGAGATTAAACTTGTATCATAAACTAAAACCCATAGTAATGTAAAACATTTCTAAACAAGTTGTTACTCTTTAAAAGTAGGTTCATTAATCTACCCTTTTATCCTATCATATCTATATCCTGTATATCTATATCATATTGCTAAGATTGTTAAGATTGACTTGAGTAAAGTAACTATTTTCTCAACTATTTTTCTTCTTAACACACACACACACACACACACACACACACACACACACAATCATGAATCTGTTACTCTCATGGTTTCTTTTACTTGTACCTTTGGCTGGTCAAACATTCAACATCTCAATTGCATTATCAACTGGGAAATGCCCAATTAAAGGGCACATGGGCATTCATATTTCATAGATTTACAACAGCAATCAGACTGGTAGGCCTAAGAGAAACTGTCATCTCTGTGACATTGGTGGCATGAGCTAACAGGGACATGTGAATAGTAAAAACAGATTGTGAAAGAAATCAATAGATGCAAACTGACCCCAATGTGGACAAGCATCTTTTTGCTATGCCCTACCCCCATCTCTTGTGACTGTAGCCATCATTACTACAGTATTTATCCCTCCCATTCCCATCTATCAAACAGCTGACTGGAAGCAGGGGGCTCTTGGACTCTGGCATTGTAAGCTTCCTGCACTCTCTGTAGGTTGGATTTCTGATCTTGTTTCCTCTCTACAGTTCAGAAGCTGCATTTTCTTTCAGTGACTTACCAGGGACCTGAAAAAAAATGTGAATATAGTAACCATCATGTGGGAATGATAGCTTGGTCCTCATAACGTTCTATGTGAGTACACGTGTATGCATGTATATGAGGACCAGAAGTCAACACAGTTGGTCTCCCTCAGTTTCTTTCTATTTTATTTTCGAGAAAAGTTCTTTCACTGAACCTGGAGTTTACTCATTTTACTACCCTGGCTGGCCTGCAAGCCTTAGCTTCTCTCCAGCCCTGAAATTACAGGCATATGTTACCATACCCATTATTTTTACATGGATTCTTGGGCATCAAAATCAGGTACTCTTGCTTCAGCAGTAAACACTTGACTAGCTATGCCCTCCTCCCAGCTCTGTTTTCATACCTTTTTAAAGTTTAATTCTGTGCATCAAAGATTTTTTTGGCTAGAAGAACATTTTGTTTCTCTAACCTAAGATTGAAAATTTCCTACTAGCTTCATAAATATGCATTTATTCAGCAAATATTTGTTGAGCATGTTGTGCAAGCATTAGTTTGTGCTTTTGGTTTTGTTGATCATGGCTCCCTCTTATGCTAATTTTAGATAGATGCTGGCAGGTCATTTTTCCAACCACTACTTTCCATTTGTGAAAACAGAACATTGCTCCCACACCAAAAGGAATAAGAGAGAGCTTACTCTTCAACCAAATATGAGTGATTGACTGGGATTTATGCTATCACAAATAACATGTTTCAGTGTACAAACACGTTAATGAAGAAAAAGACAACAAAAATATAAATAAAGGCATTTTCGAATATATTTATGGGAAGAGCAGTCATGATGGTTATACCAAAGCTAAAGTCTCTACTTTAGGTATTAGATACTATTTTGTTAGATCCTTAGCTTTTGCATTGATGGAAGCCAGTGGTTTGCTAAGTTAATACATTTCAAAATGTTTTATTAAATAGTCAAGAAGATATTAAGTCAGACAGAAAGGTAGACAATAAGTTCCTAATACAGGAACTAATGAGAGCCCAAGTACTTTTAATTGTAGAAAAATATAGAAAATTTTAATTCTCTTCATGAAATTCTAAGCAGTTATTGAGCCTTGGAGAATTTTTAACATAAATGTGACTCTTCTCTGTGAATTTTAGTTCATATCTACAGTAGTAGCTAGTCCTAAAACTTCATTCAAATTTATTTATCTCTATATATCTCAAGGTATAGCACCATCCAAAACAGAGAACCTCTAGAGTGCAGTAGTTAAAAGCATGGCCTCCAAAGGTCCATTTTGAATACCTATCTGTGCCACATTGGGCAAAATACTTAACCATTTAGAATAATGCCTGCTGTGGTAATTCCTGAATGACTATATATCAGAATCGCACAGATACATGCACAGACATTTGCATTCTAAATGTCTGCAGGTAGGATTCTTTGCTGAAATTTAGGTTCATTTTTATACCATCTCTCTGAGTTCCTTATTTTCCTTCTCTTGATTCCTATCAATGACTAGATTTGAATATGGACTAAATGTGTTCTCTCTTTGTGTCTGTTGCTTTTTCTCTCTCTCTCTCTCTCTCTCTCTCTCTTACTGTGTGTGTGTGTGTGTGTGTGTGTGTGTGTGTGTGTGTGTGTGTGTGTGCTGGGTGGGGTACATGAATGTTTATGTGTAGAAACCTAATGGAAACCTTGTGTATTATTCCTCATGTATTATGAGTTATGAGTTCTTCTTCGTATCCGTCTCCTCCTCCTCCTCTTCTTCTTCCTCCTCCTCCTTCTTCTTCTTTCTCTCTGTTGCTTTTTCTCTCTCTTTAAACAAGCTGTCTTATTGGCTTGGGATTCCTAGGATGTCTAACTAGAGATCCCCAGTACTCCACCTGCCTCTGCCCTCTCAGTGTTGAGATTCCAAAGAGGAGACAGGATATGTGGCTTAATTTTCTTAACTTTAATTCCAGGGATCAAGAGGCACATATTTGTGATTTTAAAACAATATTTTACCAACTGGACTATCTCCCTAGCCAGCATCTTCAAATTTTCCAACACATACACATTAGGCAACTTTCTCAAGTTCCAAATGTCGATTTTTTTCACATTAAAATAAAGGCAATGTTTTTATTGTGGTTAGTAATTAAGAACAAGCTTTTCCTGTGAAATTTATCTTTCTAAGCCACCCTGCAAAGATCCCAGATTCTTTCATGCCTGTTTCACCAAAGAGGAAGCTAAGGCTCAAATCTCCAAAGCTAACAGTTTCCCATAGTCAATGGTACAGCTATGATTTGAAGACAAACCCGCTGTCAACTTCTGGATCCTTGGTCAGTAGGTGATACATCTGCTTTTTCTGTGGTTTAATAGTTAAATTACCCATAATGGATAATAATACATAATACATATAATACTACACCAAGAGGACCTTTTCTAAAATGAAGCAGGGAGTTAAAATTTCTCAATACCTGTATTCTTCATCAATGTGCTTCATATTTTGACCAATGTTCATACAATAGTGCATGCAGTGTTAGAAGGAATACCACACTGAGGCCCACAACAAGGAAGATGCTTTAGTACCACTTGGCTGTGTGTGTGTGCTATTCCATGTCTTTGGTGTCAAAGTGTTTTTGGATAACTGTGTAGGTAAGTAAAGGTCACTGCACACACATTAATTAATTTTTCTCAACTGTATTTATAAGAACATACTTTTTTGCTATTTAATAAAATGTGCAAATTAGGATTAAGTAATATACAGTAAAGGTCCCTGACATAGTGGCACTTAATTTTAATGGAATGCACATAAAATTAGTAAACAATAATGAGAGCCAGAAGATAGGACAGAGCTTCCCAATTCTCATTTCTCTACAGAAAGATCAACAGTATAACTATCCATGCATGAAAACAATTTCACAAATGCTAAGGAAATTTGATCAGATATTAGAGCATCTGAGTAGAGCATAAAAAAAGATACTTTGAAATGAGGGTTCGCTTTCTATGCATCACCCTTTGTGACTGCTGTGACCATGGTACTGTAAAAAAGTCGTCATAGAAAAAGACAACACCAAAGCAATGATGGAAATTATCACTAGTAACTGAAACAAATAAGTGGAGGCTAAGAACTACTTGACAAGAACTGCTCAGAGATCAACAATGCCAAATGAGACATTTAACAACAACAAAAAAACTGTAGTTACAAAACAAATGAAACATAAAATCTGTAACCAAAAATCACTAAAATCAAAGAAGAATGCAATAAGGAGTATAACTGATCAGATCTGTGAACTTGCAGGTTTACAGGACAGTATCAAAAGGCTAATTGCTTGAATCACAGAAATAAAGAAGGAAGAGAGAAATGAAGCAGGGTAGAAAGTCTGTTTAGGGAGACAGTACCAGGAATCCTTCCCAATCTCACAACCAAAAGACCCAGATAAAGGAAGGCTAAAGTTCTCCAAACAGATTCAATCCACATCAAATATGTAATAAAGCATCAATAATCAAGTCACAGAAGTATTCTGAAAATTATAAAGAAGTAACATCTCACATGCATGAGCCTCAATAAGGCTAGTAGTGAGTATCTCAACACTAACATTAATGCCAGGGGAAAGTAGGATGATACTATCAATGCTTAAGGAAATAAATTATCAACCAAGAACACTTAACATCAAAACTACTCATCAGAAATGAGGGAGAGATTAATATTGTTCCCAAGAAAACAACAACTTAACGCCCTAGGACCTTTTATATCCATACCACCAGAAGTAACTCTCTTGGACGAAATACTAAAGTGTTCTTTTTTAACTAAAGAGAAGGATAATGCAAAATACAAAAATATTTTAAAGTAAAACACTTAAATGGTAAATGTAACTGCAGTCAAATTAAAAATAAATCTATAATGATGGTACATAAATCACATCTTTAATCTTATGAAAGCTAGACATAAAAACATGACAAATAGTAGCTGCAATAATATTTTGGGAGCATACAGAATAAAATATATGAATCATAAAATAAAAAATAAAAGATAGTAAGTTTTGGAGATGCAAACAGTGGTGGTGGTGGTGGAGGACCTGTTTAGCAGTTGGAAGACAAACAAAGGAATACCTGAACCCTGAAGTACTTACTTGGCAGCCACTTTAGTTAAATGAATGATTACTAGGTTTCAGTGAGAGACACTGCCTCAAAAAATAAGCTGATGTACAATAGAGAAAGACAAGATGTCAACTTCTAGCTTTCACAAACACATATGGATGAGTGTACACACAAACACACACACACACACACACACACACACACACACCCCAAATATCTAAAATGTGGAAAAATAATAAAGTATACATAGAAAGCTTATTTTATTTATCTACTGCTGTGTGTAAATGTTCATTTGTGTGTGTGTGTTTGTAATTATAAACACATGGATATACATTCATATGTATAAACACTTCAACTCATTTTTTGTTTGTTTTTTGAGATGGGGTCTCTCACTGAATCTGTGCTTCAGAGTTTAACTTTTAATGCAAAGGAGATTAAATTGTTATCAGCCTAAGGCAGCCTATTACATCTGTAAATCTCAAGGTATTTTGTAACCATCATGGTTCATATGCCACATTTATTGCAAGTATACCAAAGATAAAAATTCTGCTAGAAATACACATTCTTGATAATCCCCCCAAAAGTTGATTCATTAAAACAGAGTAGCTAGAGTTTTCCTGCCTGGCTCACAGTCAGGACAAATCTCTGTCACACGCCAGTCCCACAGCTGCTCAGACCCAACCAAGTAAACACAGAGACTTATATTGTTTTAACTATTTGGCCTAATGGCTCAGGCTTCTAGCTATCTAGTTCTTACATCTTAAATTAATCCATTTCTAGAAATCTATACCTTGCCATGTGGCTTGTGGCTTACTGGTATCTTCACATGCTGCTTGTCATGGTGGCAGCTGGCAGTGTCTCCTCCCACCTTCCTGTTCTCTCAATACACCTCTCTGTTAGTCCCGCCTATACTTCCTGCCTGGCCACTGGCCAATCAGTGTTTTATTTATTTATTAACTAATCAGAGCATTTGACATACTGACCATCCCACAGCAACAGAAGGTAGAATGTTTCTTCTTAAGATTTGGAAAAGAGTAGGTCAAATGGTAAATAATTAAATTAGATGAGATAACTAAATTCAAGAGATCTGTTTACAAGACATGGTAACTATAATTACTAATAAAAAATTATATTCTTAAAAATAACCAAGAGGTAAACTTTATGATTTGTCTTCATACAAAGCAAAATATTACAAAATGTAGTTTGGTCAAGCTATCCCTCTGTGTATGACTATTCCAAAACTTCTTGCTGTAATCTGTCAACTTAAAAATCTATTAAATAAAATAATTCATAAGAATAAAATCAGACAACCATAACTGACTTCCATAAATTCTATAGACAAGTAAAGTAACATGACTTACTTACGAAATTGAAATAACTGAAAATAAGTACAGGCCTTTGGGCTTGTGATTAAGAATATTACATGTATTGGAATTGTTGAGTTTTGTAAATAATGATGCTTTCCAAAATCAATGTTGATGGTAAAGAAGTAGGTCATTAAAGCAGATATATTTGCTGTATTATTGATGTCTTCAAGAATTGAAAAAAGGGCTGAGGATGCAGCTCAATTTTAGACTACCTGTATTGAGTCACACAGGCCTTGAATTTAGTCTTCAATGTGAATAATGATGAATAAACAATAAGCAAATAGAGAAAGAAATAGTAGAGGCTTAGAAAATATCAAAATTACACTAATATTGGAAATTTAGACAAGGTATCTAATAGCGCTGCTGCAGTCTCTAGATTTTGCATTGGCTTTGATATAGAGGTGAACAAGCACTTGAACAGCATGTTACAAAGGAATTCATGATTGTAGGTGAGGCAAGGCTTGAGAAGTGTATAGGTGTTTTTCTAATCATGAAAATATGCACTTAGGAACTCAGACTACCCAAACTGCCAATTGTCTTCATCAGCATGTGATGGTGATCCTGAAAAACTATTTTTGGGGCAGGGTAAATTAAAAAAAATAATGTATTCATTCATCATAGGATCTTTACAAAATTTTATTTGAATAAATATCAAGTGTTTATTTTTTTCTATAGTAATCTATGCTCATTTGCTGCAGACTCTTCCAATTAGTAAATCTTTAATTGTGAACAATGATGTCTGTACCCGTACTCAGACCAAATGGAAATGCTTATTATTTTTAACTTTATGTTACGTGCATTGGTGTCAGGGTGTCAGATCCTCTGATACTGGAGTTACAGACAGTTGTGAACCACCATATGACTGCTGGGAATTGAACCTGGGTGCTCTGAAATAGCAGCCACTGATCTTAACTACTGAGCCATCTCTCCAGCCCTGAAAATGCTTTATTTAAGAAGAGCAAAGTTTTATAAAAATCTCACCTTTGTCCTCCTTAATACAAAAACTTATTGAGTCTCACCAATGTTATATTCCTTTACTATAGTCAGAAGAAACTCATTGTTTACTAATCAACAGATTACTTTTTCTTTCACTAACATAATGATGTATGTGAGACCAATGGCAAAAAAAGAAAGAAAGAAAAACCAAAAACCAAAGCAGCAAACCAAACATGTAACCTCCAAAGTCTGAAAGCCTTGTACAGTGTACACTGTGACTCCCTGTTAAAGGACCTGGGACCTGCATTAGTCAGTATTCTTTTCCCACTGATAGCCAATTAGCCCCCTTCCACAATCCTTACAGCATGGTGCTGCTCTTCTCACACAGTGCCACTGCTGGTCCCATTTCCTTTTCTATTTTCTCTTAGATGTTTCAGAGCAAGACTTGTCTTTAACTCTGTAAACATGTGTATTTTTTTTCTTTCCAAAGTGCAAATATTTGATGTCTGTAATAGATCAAACCTTTGTGAAGCTGTCTTTCAAATTATATTAATATTTTCCTGGATACTTGAAAAATACTGTGATTTTTCCTCTCTCTCTCTCTCTCTCTCTCTCTCTCTCTCTCTCTCTCTCGCCTCTCTCCCTCTCTCTGTCTCTGTCTTTGTGTGTGTGTGTGTTTAAGTGTATGCAATGTCAAAAGAGAGAAAGTATCAAACATATAAATTGTCTGTAAATGGCAGCCCTTTTCATCTAATAGCAATACAATTAAAAAAACGCAAAGATAAATTCAGGTTCATATTTCAGAAGTAATGAATGAGGACCTCTTTATTTCCAATGCAATAGAAATGCAAAGAAGGGGAAATCAATGCAATCCAGTATGCCTTGGATCAGCACATTTTAAAACAAAATGTACCATTGTATCTAAAAATCTGAGAGCCATGAATATTTAACAGAGAGGGAGAAAAGAATGATTTTGTCAGCCTGTACAAGCAAGTCCCAGGGAAGCTTAAATTCTGCTGCCTTCTATTAGCTTCTCTGCTCGGTAAACAAAATTGGTCTTTCAGGATGAGGGAGGTTAAGTCAAGGGGAGGTTGGATGAGTGTTGATATCTGAGGCTAAGGAAGGGACAAACTCAAGAGTGGTTGTAAAGGGGAGGGAGTGGCAAAGCTTAATACCAGCCAGCAATCATAACCTCTCTGGCTGCAGATAGAGCAGCTGGAGAGAGTCCGTGAAGAGAATTTCTAAAATCCTGCCAGGTCTTAGAGCCAAGAGAAGCTGGGAGTGACTATTGTAGTAAAGGGATCTAAGAGATTGGCTTGGCTACTCCAGGATTCATGTCTTGTCCAGTTGATCTCTCTATGGCTTGTTCTTCGTGTCTGAAAGTGTAATAATGCCAATGCCTGCTGTAGCTGTAGTAGACTATCTTGGGGAATAAATGAGTCACATTAGCCAAAAATCCATGCTAAATATTTGATGGTTGTATCTGAAGCCACACAGGGGAATATTTGAGCAGCTTACCAGTTTCATGGGAAGATGATTTTTAATGTGTCATAATGCAGGAATTTATTGCCACCCAGCCTCTGTCATTATGACTCACATAGTGCTACCAAGAGCTTGCTTGATACTAGAAAAAAAAAGCAGCATTCTGCAGGCTAATGATGTATTGATTCTTTGACTATGAAGTCTGTACAAAAGAAAAATGCTGATCAGTGGGTTGGGTAGGAAAATGTGGGTGGACATACTTGTATTAAACAGTATTGACCAATAAGATTGACAGCTCCTTTATCCTTTTCTTTCTCTTCCCATTATCCTGTTGAGCATCATGCTAGCATTTTATGCTTCTAATATTTTTTAACAAGTCATTTGCAAGATGCAGGAGAGAACTATATGAAAAGAACTTTGGACAAGGATCAAAGGCCTTGGTTCCCATCTTAATGAATGAACATTATCAGGAACTTAAACAAACCATGTTCAATTCATTGAATATTTTATTTTATCAATCTCTCAATTTGTAGGAAAATTACATACCACAGGTTTTTTTTTATATGATGTAGGGAGGAGGGAGGATATTTTCATTCTGGATAAGACACATTATTTCTGTACTTGTGATATTTTTCTTACCACTCTGGGCTTTGAGCCTATATTTCAAGGCTCTGAGCCTTGAGCACAAGCCATAAGCCTTGCTGGAGGCTATTGCAGCCTGAACCAACCATTAACTAATTAAGAGGGAGCAAATCAAGTTGTCAAACCTTCTGCAACCAATAAGTCCTAGTAAATTGTTAGGTTATTATTTTTTTCAATTTAAGGAAGGACACAGCAAATCTGGTAGTCTTAGCACAAGTCTATCAGCAGAAGACCTTCAAAAAGAAACTTTCTCATTAAATTTACTGCCCTAGAGGCCATCACTTCTTTCAAGGATTTCCCTTCATACCTTAAATTTTGAGGAAAAGGTACATATTAGGTAAAATAAAATAAAGATATCCAGGCTGTCTCCTAGGAGTCACTTGATCCCTCAGGCAATTATTCTAGAAGCAAAAGTCTTTTATGCAAAGGGACACTTGATGTTCATCAATTATCTACCTATACTTACTAATTCTCCTTTATGGCTTCTTGGTGATCACACCAGAGCAGAGAGATGTGCCATCTCTACAAACGTTGATTTTGTATCAGCTGAAATAGGGGAACCACCCTGGTGTCAGAGAATAATGGATACTTTGTGTTTGTTGTCATAGAGATAGAGTTGAATGGCTTAGGGGCATCTAACTGGGACTTTTCTGGAAATAAGGCACACATCATCTAGCTGAATTGACTTACTCTACAAACTACCATGGAATATCTTATTCCTTATGTATTGCTATAGGAAAATACCTGACCCTGTCTAATGCAGTTAAATATGAAGTTTACTTGGTTTGCAGTTCAGTGGTTATAAAGTCCAAAATATCATGTGGTGAACATTTGACAAACACTTCTGAACAAGACAGAGAAGTGGACAAGAAAACAACCACATTCAGAAAATGGCAAATGGCAAATATATGGAATGGCTGTGTTTTATGGGAATACTAATCATACCTCTCAGAACCTAATACACTTCTAGAAGATGTTCTATAATCATCTCCTACTAGGCTCCAAAGTTTAATTTGCCACCATAGTGATACCACAATATTAGGAACCAAGTTTCTAACATGGCTGTCAGTGGACACAACTTGCACCTTCTGAAAGCTCTGTGATATTCTATTCTATTCTATTCTATTCTATTCTATTCTATTCTATTCTA
>CABHPH010158061.1:0-31828 GCA_902168325.1 Peromyscus nudipes
TGCCTCGGACTCTCAAGTGCTGAGATTAGATGTGTGTACCACCATGCCAAGTTATTTCGTGTTACAATTTTAACATCATCAACAACAAAAACAAATAAGGAAAAATCTGCTGAGGAAATTTGTCTCTCTGTTGCCAAATGGGCAGCACAAGGTACTACTGCTTTTGTGTTTTGGCTCCCAAAGCCTTACATGTTCACCAGACACTACCAGATGTTACCTGAATAAAATTGTCAATCTCTGACCTGGTGGGTTATAGAAAAGGAAAGGGATGGAGAGTGTTTAAGAGCAACCACAGAGTAAGATGGAGAAAGAAACCCAAACATACAGCAGTAATGATAATAAATGGGAACAGATACACTTTTTTAAAAGCCAGAGGATCTGATGCATGTATTTTTCATCTAGTAAGCTGCCAACAAGAAATATGCATGGAATAAAACCTCAAAGAAAATTGAAAGGCACAGAAAAAGACCTAGCCAGGCACATTTTAACCATTTGGAAAGCTATAGCAATATTAACTTGAAAACAGAATTCAGTATAGGACATGTTAATGTGGTGAAGAGAGGGCCAACAGTGATAAAATGTGGTTGACTCTCAGGAAAACACAACAGTTCCCAAAGAATCTGAAAAAGCTGAGAGAAGAAAACAAAATTAGTGAATCCACGGAGCAGGCACTTTGAACCCGTTTTTATCTGTCTAGTGGATCAAACACATGAAAAGGAGAAAGATTGATAAGGTATCTTTTTGTTTAAAAAATGACTTTTTAATTCTATGTGTGAGTTCTTTTTTGGGAGGGGGGTTGGGTTTTTTCCCCCCAGCATGTACATGTTTATACCACATGTGTGCGATGCTACAGAAGACAGAGGAAGATGCTGGATCTCCTGAAATGGGAACTACAGACAGTTGTGAGCCTCCATGGAGGAGCTAAGAACTGATGCCAGGTCCTCCGTAAAAATAGCCGGTGCTCTTAACCTCTGAGCTGTCTCTTCAGCTCCATAAGATTCCAGACTAAGGAGAAGCTGGGTATGGAGGGACACACTTTTAATCCCCACACTAGGCAGGCTGAGGTAGGAGAAAAAACTCTATCTCAAAGCAAGGAAGGAAGGAAAGAGAAAGGAGAAAGGTGGAGAGGGAGACGGAAAAGAATGGCTTTAAAGAAGGAAGAAAAAACATAGGAAGAGACTAATAAAACAGAGATCGATAGAGATGATCCACAAAGCCAAGTGCTGGCTTTGACAAATGAAGAGGACAGGAGGATCAGCAGCACAGATGGGAAAGGCAGAAGACCTCAGCAGATGGTGGCAGGAATGATAGGCACCCTCAGCCATTCCTCCGTGGTACCTTCTCTTTGTCCACTCATCTTTCAATGAATGCTTAGGGAGAACCAGGCAGCTTTAACAGATGGGAGGTGAGGTGTGTCGTGGGGCTAGAGGATGGAAGAAGAAGAGAAGGAGGAGAAGGTCAAAGTCAGTTTTCACTTTTGCTTGGTGTTTTGTAGGATGGATGGTGCTGAGATGCATGGTAAAGTCACAACAGGGGATAAGAGAGGAAATAGAGAAAGTCCCCAAGAGGGCAGCAGGCTGCTCAGTGCAGGGCAAAGGCATTGGCCTGGAAGAGAAGGCCACCCTCTCCTTTTAAACTAGAGGGAAGGTGCTAAGAATGGCTGTGGTTGCTCCCTTAAGAGAGAGTGGAGGGGTCCTCACACCAATCTCTGCTTTCTCTAAGAAGCAGAAGGTGAAGCTAGGACTGGGAGATTGCTCAGTGAGCAAGAGAACTGACTGTAGAAACAAGAAGACCTGAGTTCAAATCCTCAGCACCCACACAGAGCCATGCATAACCATGTGTACCCATCATTGAACGTTGTGGAGCCAAGGCAGGTAGATCCCAAGAGTTCAACGGCCAGCCAGCCTAGCCAAAACAGTGAGCTCTAGGTTTGCGGCAAGATCCTGTCTCAAAAAATAAGGTGGGAAGTGATGAAAGGGGACACATATGTGCATACACCACACACTAAGAACAACTAATCAGTAAATTAATTAATTTTTAAAAGTAAAGTTATCTTTTGAGAAGTAGGAAGGAGTAATGAAGAAATTAGGCAACAAGAAATGCCTTGAGGATGGTGCACATGAGTGGCAGATAGCAAAGGAAGAACTGAATGTCCCTGAAAGGATTAGGACTACTGTCAAGAGTCCAGAGGAGGGTGAAGACAGGCTCATTATTTTGGTTGAAATCCCATATCAAACCAAGGAAAAGTATCATTAAGGCCTGGCCTAAAGCCTAAAATCTATGTTGAATATGTTCAAATACTTGCTCCCAACTCTAAGTTATAGCAGACATTGTGGTGGTTTAAAGCAACTTAAAATTTCAAGCATCTTTGAGCTAGAAAGACTTTTTGAGGCATGACTCCATTCAAATGCATTGCACTTATGTACCTACATTGACTCCTATGCGGACATTAATAATCAATCACCAGATTGTTGCCTACTCTATCTTCACTCAACTTCAGAACCTTCCTCATTATTGCCCTTAAAGGAACTATTACATATTTATCAGAGTTGTAGGATTAAATCTGTTTTCAGCCACAACAGTATAACTGAAAACCAAAAGAAGTCAGTTTGGACCACCAGTTATGGCCAAAGGCATGCAGACACTCCGGATCTTGGGACTCAGCCCTCCATTTGCCACATCCATGTGGAATAATAGGAAGCAGCCATTTCTGTGTTTCAGTCATTGAGAACTAGTGACAGAGCCCATGCTTTTGACTATTATGGTTCCAGCATTTCTGTGCAAAGCAAAGAAGTATTTTAAAATCTTCTGAAATGGGATGGAGAGGTGGCTCAGCAGTTCAGAGCCCTTTAATGCTTTTTCAGAGGACCTGAGTTAAGTTCCCAGAACCCATATCAGGTTGTTCACAACAGGCTGTAATTTCAGCTCCTGAGGATCCAATGCCCTCTTCTGGCCTCCACAGCCACCTGCATGTACATGAGATACACACACACACACACACACACACACACACACACACACACACACACATACACACACAAGTTTTTATTTTTAAAAAGATTTTTTGAAATCCTTTCAAAAGAGAAATGCCATTTTTCTGAGTCAAGATTGGTTTTACATGACTGCCCAGTCCTGAATCTTAGTCTTTGTGTCACATGTGTGCCTCTGAAACTTTATAAACCATGTGGCTTTTCTTTCAAGTTCAATTCCCAATAGCTGACATCTATCTATTTATATTTGCATCTTGAATACACACTATTCCCCTAACAATCCTGCAAATAGGGAGATATGATAATCACTCTTGAAGATGGAGAAACTGAGTCAAAAGGCTTGCAAGGAAGTAACATAACAGGAAGGTAGCAGACCCAGAAGTCAAGTGCAGCCACCTGATGAAGGGTCGTGCCCTTCACTCCCTGCAACCCTCCCCTCTTCCTCCAAGTGGAATCCATAAACCACTGCCAACAACATCTTCTCTTTTAAAGAACATCTGGAAAGGAAAAATAGAACAGCCAGACCAGCTGAAATCTTGACTGGTACTGAAGGACGTGGACTTGCACTGACTCTGTCTTCCCCCTGGCCTGGAGGCTGCCAGGCTCATTCCTAGGCTTACCCTGCCCCCATCCAGGACCAGAGTTGGCAGGGGGAGAAAACTCTTAGCACATCCTCATGGGAAATGCACAAAGTCAACAGCCAAATGTTTTATTAACTAGTAATGTAACTCTGGAAAAATGAACATGAATCTTTAAACATTTGCCTTGTGTTATATATTCATTTCTTTAGTGAATTATATGGTGTTCTAGTTTGCTTTCTGTTGCTGATCAAAAGAAACTTGAGGAGAAAAAGGGGGTTATTTCAGTTTACAGTAGTAGCCTATCAGGATGGTGAGTCAGGCAGGAACCGGGAGATAGGAGCTGATGCAGAAACCATGGAGGAACCCTGTATACTGGCTTACTCTCCACTGCTTGCTCAGCCTGCTTTCTTATGCAACCCAGGATCACCTTCCCAGGCGTGGCACTACCCACAATGGCAGGAACCTCCCACATCAATCACTAATTAGGAGAATGCCCTATGGACTTGCCAATCTGGTGGAAGCATTTTCTCAGTTGAGGTTCCCTCTTTCCAGATGACCCTAGCTTGTGTCAAACTGACAAAAATCTGACCAACATAAAGACCCAGCATGGAGAAACTCGTATATTCACTAAGGAAGATAAGGGAAGGATAGACACTTGATAATGGCTTTTTAAGATGGACACACATGATAGCACCCTGGACAGCAACTTATGGCTCATTAAGCTGGGATTACATTCATTTAACGAGTTGACAAGGGGAAGAAAACAAGGAGATTCACAACTTCTTGACTAAAGTGGTGCTGTATCTTAGAAGCTTCCATAAAACCACAGACTTCTGTGCAAGTCTGTGCACTCACTCACCCAGCAAACATTGATTTTTTTTTTTTTGGAGACTAAAACAAAGCTTTCAGGTGAGTCAGAGTGTCATCAGGTGATGAGGGAAATCTGATCGGGAAAGAGGGCGACCTCTGTTTTCATCTTAGGTAGCATGCTGCCTCAAGGAGATTTCAGCTGAGGAGGCTCTGCGCACCAATCCTGAAAGGCAAAGCAGACATTACCGGAGTGGGCTGAGGGGAAGGCACTTTGGGTAGCAGCAACTGGATGAGCCAAGACTTAGTTGCATGAAGTGAGGACCTGCTAGATTCAGGCTGGCTGAGGGGACGTGTGGGCATGTATTATTGAAGTCTGTTGGCTCATAGAAGGGTGGAGCATTGATTAGTTTCTTAAGGATGAAGGGCTTATTTCTGGCTCACAGTTTGAGGATGCAGTCCATCATGGTGAGGATGTCATGGCAGCAGGAGGGTGAGGCAGCTGGTCACATTGTACTCACAGTCTAGAAGGAGAGAGAGAGAGAGAGAGAAACATTAGTGCTCAGCTCACTTGCTCTTTTTGATTCAGTTCAGATCTCAGCTGGGAATGGTACTGCCAAAAGTTACAATGGGTCTTCACACCATGATTAACCTAATCTAGAAACTCCATCAAAGACATATCCAGAGGCTTGTCTCCTAAGTGATTTCAGATCCTGTCAAATTAACGATATGGACCATCACAAGGACTTTAGTCACAAGTCTATATTCACAAGTAAAGGAAATTGAGTCAAAATAGTATTAATTCCTGAAGAAGAATCTATATTAACCATTCAGGAACTCCCTGAATGTATACACCAGTGGTCAATTACATACATCAACTTGACTAGGCTAGATTGTACAGGTATCTGGTCTGACTTTTGTCTGGATATTTCTGGATGAGACTTGCCCTTGAATTGGTAGCTTAAGCAGACTTCCCTTTCTCATTTGGTTGGTCAGCACCAAATCTGAAGGTCTGGATGAAACGAAAGTACCACCACTTCCTCCAGAAGGGAGCTCCCTTGTTCGACCCTCCAAACAGCTTGTTCCTGCATTGACCTTGAACTACACACTTCAGCCTTTCAGCACCTCAGATCTGCCAGCATTTTACCAGAACTATGCCTCCAGCTTTCCTGACTTGCTGCCATTTGAAGCTGGACTGAGACAAATCCATCAGCAGTCCTGGGGTCCAGCTTGAAGCCCCCCTGAGCATATTGGGATTGGCGAGTTTCTGTAACCATGTGAGCCAATTCCTTATTGTAATTCTCTTTGTCTATCATCTGTCCATCCATCCACCCATCTATTCATCTACCCACCCATCCATCCATTCATCCACCCACCAATCCATCCATCCATATACACACCCACACACTCACACACTATAGTTTTGTGTTTTTCTGAAGAATCTTCACTAATTTGTTTATGGGACTGGAGTTTTAGCCCGTGTGGTGGGTTGTACATGGTCCCTCTGTGGCCTGAGGAGAGGCACTTCCAGTTCCTCCTTTTTAGAAATACTCCCTGCTGGCTCTTAGCTGAAGTTTCAAATGTGCTGCCCAATCCTCCTACCTCTACTAGTCACATGGTCACAGATCTCAGCTTTCTACAAGCAGTTTTGTCTTTTTTGTTTGAAATATTTTCTTTGGTTTCCAAAATAATATCCCATTACATTAGTCACCCACTGGAAAATGCCTGGACGTGTTGGCCATGGTCTCTGCAAAGTGGACTCAAGTTCAAGATTTGTAAATACAAGATATGATAAGCAAGCCTGTGGTCCCCAAGTACACAGGAGACAGTGGACAATCCCAAGGTCACAAGGAGGCAATGTCTTCACACTTTGTTCTTGTGTCCTGACTGGTCAGCTCCACCAGATTCCCTCTGGGAATTTTCCCCTTAGGGAGACTCATCTATGCATATTGCTGTTGCTTCCTTCTTGACAAGTACTCCTGACTCCAGCATGACGCCCCAGCACTGGGGACTGAGCCGCTTATGTATCTGGGTCCACAATATGTCACAGCTTCTTGTGTGAAGAACTTGAGCCAGTATCCCCAACCCCAGTCTACAGCATCACCCCTGCAACCCCAGCCTACAGCATCATCCCTGCAACTCCAGCCTACAGCATCATCCCTGCAACCCCAGCCTACAGCATCATTCCTGCAACCCCAGCCTACAGCATCATCTCTGTAACCCCAGCCTACAGCATCATCTCTGTAAACCCAGCCTACAGCATCATCCCTGCAACCCCAACCTACAGCATCATCTCTACAGCCCCAGCCTACAGCATCATCCCTGCAACTCCAGCCTACAGCACCATCCCTGCAACCCCAACCTACAGCATCATCTCTGTAACCCCAGTCTACAGCATCATCCCGAAGTCCAGAAGACATTACCTAGGGCTTGTTTTGAACTGACCTTCCCTTTCCTCACCAAGCCATGTCTGATGTACTGCTGTGCACTCTCCAGGCCTACCATCACCTTGTACACTCCATAAGTGATCATCAACTCTATGCCAGGTCCACTGCTAGAGAAGCCTGTGTCCAGTGAGACAAAGCCTTCTTGGAGAAGACTGTCCAACTGCTGTGTGTGGAGAGATGGGAAATGTGTGTGGTGTGAGTGTATATGGATGTGAGTACACATGCCTGCTGTCTAAGTTGGGGTTGCTATTGCTTCGATGAAACACCATGACCAATACAACTTGATGAGGAAAGGGTTTACTCAGCTTATTCTTCCACGTTCTGGTTCATTACCAAAGGAAGTCAGGACAGGAACTCAGTCATGGCAAGGACCTGGAGGCAGGAGCTGATGCAAAATTCATGGAGGAGTACTGCTTACTGACTTGCTCCTCATGTCTTGCCCAGCCTGCTTTCTTATAGAGCCCAGGACCACTAGCCCAGAGATGGCACTACTCACAACGGGTTGGACCCTCCCCGATCAATCACTAAGAAAATGCCCTACAGGCCTGTCTACAGTCTGATCTTACAGAGTAATTTTCTTAATTGAGATTCCCTCTTCTCAGATGACCCTAGCTTGTGTCTTGTTGACATAAAACTAGCCACTACACCTGTGCAACATGTGAAGAAGCCAGAGGAGGCCCACTCTCCACGTTATTACCTTGAGACATAGTCTAGGCTGGTGGCCAGCAAGCCCCAGCCATCCTGCTGTCTTCACTCCGCATAGCACTTAGGTTCCAGGAGCAGGTGTGGCCACAGCTGGCTTTTTATGTGGGTGCTGAGGATTTGACCGCAGGTTCTCTTGTTTCTACAGCAGGCACCCCTACTCAGTGAACCATCCCTCGAGCCTCTGGCTACCATCTCTCTAACGCTGTTGCTTTTTCTCCAGTCTCACGTGGACCTGGTCAGTTTTTAACAGCCGAGTCTATTCTGTCCATGGAGTTGATGCTCCCATTTCAGATGAATGATGAGCTGACATCAGATAGCAGAGAAGTCCTGCCCTGCTGCTTGTAAGATGCACATCAGCACTGACCTGGCCCCGGCCTCTGAAGTGTTGAATGCCAGCAGACATATTGGAAGCTATAGCACAGCCTTGCAGCTGGCGTTGGCCAGACAGATTCCTTCCCTGTGTGCACCCCACTGGCTTCCAGCGCTTACCTACAAATAACCATAATATCAGACTTAGAGCTTCTTCAGGTTTACAGTGGAAAGTCTGATCAGGTTACCAATGTGATCAAGTTTTATTGTTCTCATAAAACTGGGAGAGATAAAAATGTAATAAAAATGAAAATATTAAAAATAACATTTCCTTGACACCATCCCTCTGAAAGGTAGCTTCAGCGTTTACTTACAAGTTGGTTGATAAACAGCGGAAATAAAAAAGTCTGCCACTATCAAAATTTCTTTTAATCTGAATTTATATGAAAGACTCAAGGCAGCCCTCTGCAGTCCTGTTGGCTGAAAACTGATATTCTAGCCATCTTTCATGTCTAAAAAGTAGCTGTATGTCCCCAGAGGGCCTGTGAGACTATGACAATGTGTAGGGATGGGACTGAACTCAAATGGCTGAGACTGAAGTTCACTTCTCTCCAGTCTCACTCTCTGTCATCAAAAAGTCCACCCCAACGCCCATGGCTGGGGAGGTCATAGACCTAGGCAGGGACATGCTACTATCATTTTTATTAAATTGATATGTCAAACGGCCTTCTAAATATTTGTTTACACCCATGTTGATGCCGATTTAGGTGTTGGTCTGAGAAACTCCCCTTTACAGGAGGTGATGAGTAATGCAGACTCATTAGCTGGTAAAAGTGCTGAGAAAAAATGGCAATTGAATGCTCAGTCTTGAAAGGAGCATTTGTATCAAATCCCTCACCCCACATCAAACTCAGAGTCCTTTGGAGTAAAGGGGGCAGAAAGAATGGATAGGGAGGAGGAATGCGATGAAACACTGTTCTAGACAGGATGTGGCCATTTCATGACTGAACTCAAAACAGCTGTAGTTGTCTACACAAGACCTGAGCAAGATGGGGCCTGTCAACACTCAATCATGATGAGGGAGGGCCTCATGAGGCTCCACCCCTCTCTGACAAGCTACTGGCAGTCAATAATTGCTGAAGGAGGAGCAATCATATTCTTCAGTGGCGTAGCCATGGGTAAGTTATCCAAGCTCCAGTAAATAGTTCCCACCCACACATGCTCATGCCCTGAACTCTGTGGATTATAAACAAAAAGACAGAGTAGAAAGTTAAGAAAGACTTATTTAGAAAAAAAGGGGTTTGCAAAGAGTAGGAGGGGGAGGAGAGAGATAAAGGAGATGGAAATGATCAAAATATAATACATACATGTAAAAAGGACAAATACAATTCCAAAATAAATAAAAGTAAAATAAGGGCTGGAGAGATGGCTTACTGGTTAAGAGCACTGGTTGCTCTTCCAAAGGACCCAAGTTCAGTTCCCAGCATCCACATCAGGTGGCTCACAGCTGCCTGTAGCTTCAGCATCAGGAGATCTGGCATCCTCTTCTGGTCTCTGTGGGCACTTACACAGTTGTACACAGGTACACACAAACACAAAAGTAAGAATAAAGTAAATCTTTAAGTAAATAAAGTGAAGTAAAAAAATAAATTTAAAAGGCCACACAAGAACTAGTTCGCAGTATCAGTCTGTGCCCCCTTCCTCTATCTAAAGACTAAGTAGCCAGGATCTCACTGTTTCCAGCTAGCTGTGGTTTGGGAAATCATTTTATTTCATCTTGTATTAGTCAGTTTTTTGTCATTATGATGATATGCCTGAGGCATGTTATTGAACTTGTAAAAGTAGCAGAATGATTTGAACTCAAAGTTCTGAAGGCTTACTTCAAGAGCAGGTGGTCCCGTGGCTTTGGGTCTCTGGGAAGAGTGACGTATCTTGGAAAGAATATGTGGTGGAGAAAATGCTCACTTCATGATCTAATAAGTAGAGAGGAAGAGGCAGGACTTTTCAGTCTCCTTTGGTCACATGCCCTCAATGACCTAAGGGCCTCCCCAGAGCACCAGTGCAGAGACCATGCCTCTATCATATAGTCAGTCCTTCAGAGGTGTTCAGCACCCAGGCCACAGCAGCTTCCTAGAGAACTCAGGCTGCCCTCCGTGGAATGCCAAATCACATGGAGGTGGGGAAGGCTCCACCTGTTTGTGCTCATCAGTCAAGCCTTGACTATTTGAGAAACTTTGTTTTCCCAGGAATGTCACAGAAATGGACCTCCTATTCTTCCAACCTAGAAGTGAACATAGACTGGACACAGCATTGAACTTATCCTTCATCTACGACATGACCAACCCACAACCCATGGGCCCCATATGGCCCGGGATAGCTACAAACGCAGGCCAACCATCTTAGTTATGGCTTCTACTGCTGTGATAAAATACCATAACCAAAAGCAACTCAGGGAGGAAAGAGTTTATTTCATTCTACATTTTCAAAGTCCATCATCCAGGGAAGCCAGAGCAGGAACTCAAGGCAGGATCCTCGAAGCAGGAATTGAAGCAGAGACCATGGAAAAAGTCTGCTTACTGGCTTGTTCCCCATTGGTTGCTCAGCCTGCTTTCTTATATAAGGACCACACCACCAGCCCAGAGGTGGTGCCACTCACAATGGTTTGGCCCTCCCATATCAATTATGAATCAAGAAAATACACCACAAGCTTGTCCATAGGCCAGTCTCATGGAGATATTTTCTCAGTCAATGCCATCTCTTTTCAAATAACTCTAGCCTGTGTCTAGTTGACATAAATACTAGCCGGCATGCAACACCAAATCAAAAACTTACATAAAATATTGAGGGCTTCCCCCCCCCAAAAAAAAACTAACAAATAAAAATCGTACCTTGACTGTACAGTTCTCCAGTATGAACTTGGGAGACCACAAACCTGTGTTGCAATGTCAAGAGTCCGCCTCAAGTTCTCCACCACACTGCTGACCCTGGAACTCTGGAGGGAACAGGTGTGGGGGTCACGGTCATGTCAAAGTGGATCATCTATGCAGCTCTTCACATTCTGTGCACACGTGTGAGGTGGCTTTTGCTAGACCCCCGAATCTGCAGGCTTGTATTTACCACGATCGAACTCTTCAAAAGTTTTCTACATGAGGACACACAGCTGGGAGAGGCTTCCTAATGACTTCTTACAGTTCTTCAAGTGTCATCAACAAGAAGTTTGGCACCAAGTCCCTGTTGGAAGGAAAGGGCTCTGTCATTAGTTTCACTTGAGTCCCCGCTGTCAGTGGGTAATGAATGCAGGTCATTATCACAGTGGCTCCTGGCTGGCTGGCCTGTCTGCTAATGACTTGCTCAGCTCTCAAAGAGAAAGTTGGGTGGGCATGGATCAGGCAGGCTGGCAGGGGGGGGGGGGGGGGGGGGGGGGGAGGGGACTGAGATGGGACTTCTGCACATAGAGGCCTGACATTGCAGGCACATGCTGGTTGACTGGAGTCAGGTCCCTTCAGATGAGTCCGAGCTGGCTGCAATTCAGTGAGTTCTCTATCCATAACTCCTTTCCTCAGCCTGGAGTCTGTACTGTAGCCAGGATGGTTTCCTAAACAGAGGTGACCTCCTTTACCTCCAGGTATCTGAAATTCACCTTAACTGAAATTCTTTACCTAGGACTCTAGTCTTGTCAGAGGAGGCAATGACCGGCCTTTCTTTTTTTGTTGTTGCTAAGAAAGGGCCTTATCTTAGTCAGTGTTCTATTGCTGTGAAGAGACACCATGGCCACAGCAACTCTTATGAAGAAAGCATTTAATTGGGGCTTACTTAGAGTTTCAGAAGTTTAGTTCATTTTCATGGTAGAGAGCATGGCAACATGCAGGCAGATGTTGTGCTGGAGAAGGAACTGAGAGTTCTACATCTGGATCTTCAGGCAGCAGGAAGAGGGAGACACTGGGCCTGACTTGGACTTTTGAAATCTCAAAGCTCACCCCCAGTGACACATTTCCCCCAACAAGGCCACACTTCCTACTCCTTTCAAATAGTGCCACCCCCTGAAGACATAGCCAAATCTATGAGCCTTATGGGGACCATTCTTATTCAAACCACCACAGGCCTCACATAGCACTGGCTGGCCTCAAACTCCCTTTCCCTCTACCTCTACTCCCCAGGTGCTGAGATCACAGCCACATGCCACCATGCCCGACAGTGATCCGCCTTTTGAGCCAAGCACTGAGCATGGGAAACTGCCTTCACCCATTCATTCACCATTCAGTTCTTCCCCATACTACTTCCTTCCTAGTGCTGAATAGAATTCTCTCATGTTTTCCATGCGTTGTCTACCCAGCTCCTCAACAAGACTGCTGGCTTCCTATAGGGAAAGCAGGAAGACTAGGTCTCTTCTTCAAAGTCCCATGCATGAGGCACACGGGCAGACTCTCTAGAACCCTAGGACAAGGACCTGGGTAAAGATATGATCAGACTGTGTGATGTTAAAGCTGAGAGCTGTGGGTCACCTGAGAAGACACATGGCTCATACATCTGTATGAACAAGAACCTATTTCCCAGCTCCAAGGCAGACAGGAAGTGAGTATTCCATTCACCTTTGAAAGGTCCTAAGGGCCGTAGAGCTGTCCAAGCTAACCCCGAGTCCTTCTTGTTTCCCAAGCAATCTCTAGAATGAGCAAGCATTGTACTGCCTCCAGGATGACTCTGTTTATCTATCCACCCATCCTTCTATCATCTATTTGTTTGTCTGTCTGTCTGTCTAACCATCCCATGCCCTGCCCCCAACTTGATAAAACTCAGTCAGTAGAGAAGTTGGAGCCTCTTCTCCCTCTCTCCATCCCTCCACCACTTCCCTCCAGAGAAGCTCCACATTCTTGATCCATCCTACCCACTCCTTATCAGCCCTAGGTAGAACAACACGGATTATGCTTAGCATCCTTCAGGAAACCCCAACAGCCTTTAAAACCAAATCTCTGACCCCTCCCATGAGCCTCTGAAAGGACAGGCTCTGCTTTCCCTCAAGTTACACCCATTGCCTCAAGCTGTAGAGTGGACACTTAGAACTGACTGCTCATCCTCCTGAGCCCTCCTAGACTCCTCCTTCCCTCCCCCAACTCTCATCCCTCCATCAATCCCACCACTGGACTTTCACATTCAAGACCCCTTATTCTCCATAGAGAAAACTGCTGACTCTTCCTTATCTCTGAAAACAGGGGCCATTTGGGGGGTTTCATCCCAGGGTCTCCTAGAAATAATAAGGTAAACTCAGTGTGTGCCTCCCTGAGTATGGCCCTGGGCTAAGAATTGCTTTTATGTTGTTATGGGGAGCCCACCAAAGAAGACCACTCAGACACAGTTTATAGCCTTTTTTTTTTTGAAAGTTTTATTCCAGTGGGGTAGGACTACACACAGATATTTGGGACCCAAGTATAGCTCTGAGCTTTTAGAGCAAGGTACTTAAAAAAAAAAAAAAACAACAACTGACTGAGTCAATTTATTAAAATAGTTGACTTAGGCATCTGCAATAGTTACTTCAACCTCCACTCCTGGCTCAATACTGATGGAAGTAATCTGTTTAACAATCTCAGAAGGAGTCAATGAATCACTCGTGGATTCTCATATTGGAAACCATCCCATGTTTTGGAACCTTCTTGTAGTGATTCTCAGTGTCTCGGTAGGCATGTGAACCTGTCCTTTCAGATTCTTTTCTTTTGAGCCTCTGATCAAGTCAGCACACACCTTCTCCAGGGACTACACGCGAGTGTGATTCAAATTCAGTGAATTGCCATCTCGAGTTCCACGGGCATCTTTCTGGTATCTCAAAAAGCTATGGCTGTGGCGTGGCTTCCTGACAGATTTGTTCCTCAGCAGGAACAAGCAGGGGTGAGTCAGGGCCTGAACAGACTGAACAGAGGTCCGCTCCATGTACCACCAGTCTCAGAAAAGTGAGTAAGTGACTTTCAAAGACAAAAACTACATCCTGTTATCTCACTTAAAAGCTACAGGGGGAGGCTTTGTGTAAGCAAGCAGTTTAACAGAAGCTAAGTGGTTAGATGGAGAGGGGAGGTTTGCACAAGTAGGCAGTTTAACAAAAGCCAAGATAAGCTAGCTGGGGCATCTTAACCTCAGGTTGCTAGAACAGAGTTGGGTAATTTTTTACAGGGCTTCCCATCAAAGAGATCAAATTCATGAATGTAAGATGAAGGAACATTGTCTTACCCCATCACAATGTTCCAAAGCTTTTGTGGGAAACAAAACAAAACCTAAAACAAAACAGAATTTAAGAGAGAGGGAGGGAAGTGAGAAGTGGGGCTTGGAAAAGCCTAAAATATCTACTCCCTGGCCCTTTGCAGAAACTTTGTTGACCTCTGACCCAGAGGCAGGCCTGATGACTTAGTCAGCATTACTATTGCTGTGATGAAACACCATGGCCAAAGCTCCTTGGGGAGGGAAGGGTTTGTTTGGCTTACCCTTCCACATTACAGTTCAACATCACAGTCAGGAACTCAAGCAGGGCAGGAACCTGGAGGCAAGAGCTGATGGAGAGTCCATGGAGGGATGCTGCCTACTGGCTTGCTCCCCTGGCTTGGTCAGCCTGCTTTCTTATAGAATCTAGGACCACCAGCCAGGGATGGCACCACCACCAATGGGCTGGGCCCTCCTCCATCAATCACTAATTAAGAAAATGCCCTACAGGCCTGCCCCACAGGTGTTTTCTCAGTGGCGGCTCCCTTCTCTCCAATGACTCTAGCTTGTGTCAAGCTGACATAAAGACATCAGCATCCTGACAGTAACAGGTACTCAGTAAACACAGTCAGGGAAAACCCTCCCAGTTGTCAGGAGGAGGAGGAGGCTGTCCTTCTTGGTGAGAAGTGGTTTTTAGTAAGGATGCGATCTGGTATGTTCAGGGCAGTTTGGCCACAGGTTTCTGATTCTGGGAAGAATGACTGAAGTTTCTGAAGGCTGACCCTGAAGCAGTCTGCTAGTATTAAGAGAAGGGACACTAAAGAGTACATTTCAGGTATAAACATTAAAATTTGCATTAAAAATTGCCAGAGGTTTAATATCAAATCTTATGTCTGGGGGGGGAGATGTATGTTTTCTCCTTTCCAGAGAGTTCCCAGGATATAGCCATTCTTTCATGAGCACAAAGACAAAGGGGAGAGCTAATGAATTTCTGTACGATTTAATCCAGTAATAGCAGGTCTCCTTTATGAAGTATGTTATATATATCCCATTATCCTGTAATAAACCTTTATGAACTCACACTGTTTTCCAAAATACATGTATCACCAACTCCAGAGCTAACATAAGCCTTGTGTTGAAAGGTTATATTCCTGAGAAATTAAAGTGAGTCCCGTAGTGAAATAATTTGGCATTTCAGGAACCATTTCTTCTGCACATTGAATGTCAAGGAAAGCAGGAGACGGTCTCTAATTAATGCTCAAGAGCCAGGAACAGAACAGACTCTTTCTCACCTAAGTCCAGTGCTTGAGGCTGATTAGTCAGATAAACAGGTCCACCGAGTAATAAATATTCTGTCGCCTTGTCTATTTTCTTTTCCTAGAGAAAGGCAATCTCCAGTACTGCCTCTAACAAAATAGATGGAGGTGCTTAGGCTTATTTCCTGGGCCTTTTGGCCATGCTTTGTGACCTGTGATTTGACTCAGATGAAAAGCTAAACAAGAATTGTGGGTATTCCAGGTGATGGAGACATACAAAAGCTTGGAGTCAAGAGGAAGGAGCGCAGGTTGCAGGGCCAGGGCTGAAGTAGGAGGAGGCTGACAGATCAGCAGGGGCAGGTCCTGTGTGTGTGTGTGTGTGTGTGTGTGTGTGTGTGTGTGTGTGTTTGGGGGGGGGGCATGAGAACACCTTCAGAGCAAATTAACAAACAAAGAATAGACACTTGTGCTGTCTAAGTAGCTGGCCTCAGAAGGAGAGGATTGCTTGGAAATGTTTGTGGACACTTGTGTTCAGAAATGTGGGTGTGAGAGATGACCCTGTGGTAGGGGACATGGTTTCCTTCATCAGCTTCCTGAGTTCTTTGCCCACACAAAGGCAGGGGCTTGCTTTACAAGGATTCTGTAAGCATGGAAGAGGATCTACACACACTGGACAATGCCCACCACTTGTTTGGGATACAGTACCTGTTAGTGATTTATTCTGCAGCATCTGACATCTCCAAACTCCAAAGCAAACTCCAAAGAGTCTGCTTTAATCTTCTCATATCCACAAAACCAATGTGTTTATTACATACAAATCAACTGCTTGAGCCTTAAAAACGATTGCTAGAGCACACACCCATTGCCAACATGATTTTCCATAAGGGGCTGTTGAAGGCAGAGTCCGAATGGATTGTCCTTGGATAGTTAGCCACAAAGACTCCAAGACAGGGCCAACATAACTTCAGCTTGTGTGCCCTTTTAATTAACTGCAGGTCTGCTCAAATAGTGTGACCCCTAGATATTGCATCAACATCCCTCTCCTCCCAGCTTTGTGCCTGATACATATCAAAACCACCCAGAGAAAAGGCTCTTGGCATCAAGATCCTCCCAGAGGCCAGCAGGTTCCATTCACTGGAGTGGTTTTTACAGATTTTTGTTTATACCTACATCCTATATGCATATATATTCACACTTAGTATTTACATACAATATTTAATAATAACCGGATATCCAAATTAATTTTATCTTCAAAAGAAACAGGAGAGAGGAAAATCCTAAGAGCCAGAAACAAGAGATGGCAGATGAAATCTACATACATGTTGGCAGGCAGGTACTGCCCCTGCAAAGTGTGCTCTCTGACAAGATGGGATTATTAACTACACTAGTTCCTGTAAACTGAGAAACTTATCCAGGATCTCATTTGTGCCATTCACCAATCACAGCTACGAAAACCCAGACATGGACACCTCCTTAGAGTTGAGTGTATGGAGATTCCTACCCCAATCATTGTCTGCCTGCCTCTCCATCACAGTGTGACCTTGCCTGCTCCATGTTCAGGGCTGGGTCAGTCACACAGCATCACATAGCCCTCTAGCTGGACAGTGAGAAGAAACACTCTGAGTGTCACTAATGGACCAGAGGACCACTGTGACCGAAGGTGTGCTGAAAAACTAAGATTGCAGCTTCTTTGTCCAGAAATGGCCTACCTTCACACCTTTCCCCAGTGACACCCTGCTGGCTTTAAAGTGACCGGCCAGACAGCTGAAAGAGGCCAGAGCTGCTGGCACTTGTGAAATCCCCAACCCCTTGATCACAAGAAGAGAACCCTTTGGAGAGATGTTACTTCTAGATGCAAAACTTCCTGTTGATTGTTGCCAGTGAAGTGCATAAGAAAATACCAATGAAAACACAAACATTGTGACCATCCAGCTGTCAGGAAGATCATATTTTGAAGCAAAATTTTCTAATGACTGTATTTTTTTAAAAAAGGATCATAAATGTACATGTAAATAAAATCCCTGAAACCTTACAAGTTCAAAAACAAAGCATGACTGATTGTCAAAAACAGCAAATAACAGAAGCTTGAAAGCCAGGAGTGATAATGAAAAGGTGATAAAGAGATTCTGCACAAGAAAGTAGTTTTCTCCCAGCAAAGGAAAAGGAAAAGGAAAGCTGTTGTCTTTATGTACAATCTATTCCTTTTTGTAGTAGTGTTCTTACCCCAGTTCTGTGCTGTATGGTGTTCACACGCTGCTCCTACTCAGTTCTCACTGTGTGTCTTTAACCTCCAACTTTCACTGTCTGGGGGAATCAAAATAAATATCTTACAATATGCTATAGCTGGTTCTTGAACTGTTTTAAATATTTATTTTATTTTTAAGTGTGTGTGTATGTGTGTCTGTGTATGAGTACATGCGTATGAATGCACGTGCCCATAGAGGTCAGAAGAGGGCACCAAATCCTCTGGAACTGGAGTTAGAGGTGGTTGTGAGCCTCTCAAATTGGGTACTGGAATTTAAATTTAGGTCCTCTACAAAAGCAGTAAGTACACACTCTTTACCAATTTGTTTTCTCTTCAGCCCCTGGTTCTTGAATTTTAAACTTTTTTTGTTTTTGTTTTGTTGTTGTTTGTTTTGTGCTGAGGTTCAAACTCAGGGTCTTAAACATGCTAGGCCAGTGCTACTATTTAATTATCTGTTCAGTCCTGTATTGTCTTTTTGGTTTTGCTATTGTTGTTTTAGACAGGATCTCATGTATCTCAGGCTACCCTGAAACTCTTTATGTAGCTGAAACTGACCTTGAATTTCTGATCCTTGTATCTGTTTCCTAAGTGTTGGGGTTCCAGGTAGGTGCCACCATGGCTGAGTTATGAAGTACCAGAACTGGACCTGGGACTTCCTGTATCCTAGGCAAACCCTCTGCCAACTGAGCCTTATCCTAAGCCCCCAGGTCATCTTTTAACAAGATTTTCAGTTTGTCTGCTTTTTATGATTATATTGGCGTATTAAAAATTATTTTTTATCAAGGTTGGATAGATGACTCAGAAGTTATGAGCACTTATAGCACAATTGTGGGACAAGAATTCAGATCCCAGCACCCATGTCATGTCAGGGGTTCTCAGATGCCTATAATTCCAGGTCCTAAAAGTCCAACACCCTCTTTTGGCTTCTGAGGGTACCTGTACACATGTGTACATGTACTTACACTGACACACACATGTGCACATAAATTAAATAAAATTTTTTTTAAGTTTAGAAGATTGTTATTTTATTATTTTAAAAATTTGTCTAAAAAACCAAAAAATTTAGTACAAAGCTTGTCATAGCTGTTAATTTTTCATATTTTTACTCTACTCTCTTTCTCTGTCTCTTTATCTCTGTCTTGCTCTCTCTCTCTCTCTCTCTCTCTGTGTGTGTGTGTGTGTGTGTGTGTGTGTGTGTGTATTCTGATATCCCATTTTATTTCTCCTTGGTATCTTTGAAGCCACACTGACAGTGTTTTGGTTCACCTCACTGTCTGCAGCCTTCTGCAATTGTTTTTCCATGGTTACTTTAAGGGTTGCAGCATGTACCTCAAATTCACATCAAGCCATTAATTTGAGTAAATACTGAATGACTTCAGGTGAAATGCAAGAATCTGGTGCAGTACAATTTTCTTTGCCCCCCCCCACATCTCTTGTGACGTTGCTGTCTAGCAAATCTTGCCCATGGATATGAAAAACCCATAATCATAGTGCTGTGATATTAACTTTACTAAATCATGTGTTTTTAAAATTGTTTTTGACTTACTTATTTTGTGCATGAGTGTTTTACTTGCATGTATGTATGTATGTATGTGCACCTCATGTCTGCCTAATGTCTTCAGAGATCATCATAACAAGACATTGGGTTTCCTAGAACTGGAACTAAGGATGGTTGTAAGCCATCACGTGGGTGCTGGGAACTAAATCTGGGTCCTGTGTAAAAGCAGCAAGTACCCTCAACCACTAAGCCAACTAACTCTCCAGCCCCAAAGTCATGTGCTTCTTAAGTAAAGAGAAACCATAGAAAACGTCATTTCAGATGTACCAACATGTCTGACATTTCTGGTCACCGTGAACAGCCTGAGGTGTCTACACTGGTCCCTTTAGCCCGGAGGGCTGGCCGCATAATTGCTTTGTTGTATGTCTGCTGGGCTGTGCCCGACAGTGACTTCTCCCAGGTTCTACTTATCTGAACAAGTTCAATCTTGCCTTCATTTTGTGGAAGAGAGTGCCACTGTGATTGGATTGCTGAACTCACAGGATTTGGAGGGTGTTTTTTGTTGTTGTTATTTGCTTTGTTTTGTTGAACCACTTGAATAAGTTGTTCGGAAGTAAGCCATTAATGCCAGTATCCCTCTGCGTAAGGCGGTTTGTGTTTTCAGGATTGTCGCCCTTATATTTTTAATTATAGTTATTTATTTATAGGGTGGCATGTGCCAGATTGTGTTTGGAGGCCAGAGAACAACTCCAGGGTCAGGGGGAGTTCTCTCCTTCTACTATGCTGGTGCCAGGGATCAAAATCAGGTCATCAGGCTTGAGGGCACCTTTACCTGCTGAGCCACCTCATCAGCCCAAGATTATCAGTTTATCTTCGGTCTTCAACCACCTGACTATGGTGTGTTCCAGAGACATTTTCTTTAGACCACTTAAGTTTGTTGAGGTCCTAGAGTCTCTAACATTTCCCTCACGTTTAAATCATTTCTTCTAATAACTATTTTCCCTGCCTCTTCTTACCTTCCCTGGAATTCCAGTGCACATATGTTAGGCCATTTGATGTGGTCCACAGGACTCTGAAACTTTATTTTTCTTCGATATATTTTTCTCTCTTTCTCAGAGAAAGGCTTGCTTATTGATCTGTTGTCACATCTACTGAGGATTCTGATAATTCTAAAGTGCAGCTGTACCCAGTTAGGTGATTTTTATTCTAGCATTGAGCTGTTTACACCAAAATTTTTATATCGTTTGCACCTCTCTGTCACGCTCTCCATTCACGTGAGGCGTATTTTACCCATTATTTAGATGTATTTTCTTTGAACTCTTTCAACATATGTATCACTGTAGCATTGAAAGACTAGTCTGCTGAGGCCAACAGATGGCCCAACTCAGTAAGGTTCTGTTAGCTTCTTTTCTTCTGGAATATGGGCATGATGCCCTGTTTCTTAGCAAGTTTAGTGATAACTGATGATGCTGTAAACCATATGCATGCATGTGGTCATGAACTGGATCCTGCTGTGTTCTTCTGAGGTCTATTGAGCATGTCTAGATTCCAACTGCATGCTCTGTCTCCCCATCGGAGTCAGCTCTGAGACCCACTCTTCTTGTAGCAGACATCTGTGAGATCTGCTCTCCCCATGCCAGGCGGTTGTAAAAGCCACACAGATGCCTTCTCTGCTTTGGATGTTGGTCCCACTGGCCTCCTCTGTGCTCACAGAGTTGGTGGTCAGATAAGGCTCTGAGCAGAGGTGAGGTTCCCATTCTTGTTTTCTCTGACCCCTGAGACTCAGCTCCTCTGTGGGTGCTGGGCTGGCTTTGAGCTCCATGCTCTGGCATTTGGGGCCCATTCAAATTCAGCTTTCTCCTCTCCTCCTTATGGGGAATACTGATCTCTGTCCACATAGCTTGTCCATGAAGAGCTCCTTTCTCTCTGCCCTCTGGCTGCTTTTTGTGGGTCCCGGATGGGTCTCCCCTACTACCCATGCTCTGGGTTGTTGTTAGAGGTTGGGACTTCCTCCCTGAATTTCATGCTAACCCTCCTGGAGTGCTCACAAAGTCGTGATTTTTGTTTCCTTTTGAACCTCTGAGTTCTGAGGGCTCATCTCTAAGAGGGAAATCACCACTGTTCCAACAGCTACTACATCTAATGGCGGGGACCTTGGTGTCAGTCTGCATACCACGCTGAAGGGCCAGAGGCTCACGATGCTATCCTTTCCCTTTGCAGGCATGAAGTTGAGTGCCTCTGCCTCCTGTGTGCTCTCTGGTGAATTCAGAGTCAGTTGTTTTATTTCAACCGAACTTTGCAGTTGCTTCTGCATGAACTCACATGACCTCTCCTCTGCCAGTCACAGAGTGTTTGCATACCCTCCCACATTCGCACATTGCAGTCCCCAGCCCAGTGTGTTGGGATGAAGAGCTGGGTCTTGGGGAGCAGTTAGCCACGCGGGCAGCTGCCTTGATGGTCTTATCATTCGTGTTCAGCTTTCCGTCACTGACGATCTACCTGACCTAAGCAACCTGAGGGAAGGATTTACTTTGCTCATGATGTCAGAGGCTGGAGTCCCTCAAAGTGGGGAAGGATCAGCAGAGCTGAGCAGCTGGAATCATGGCTGCAAAGAAGGAGAGGGGATTTCTCCTTTGACTCTCTTTATTCCACCAGGACTATGGAGATGGTGCTGCTCACATGAAGAGCAGGTCTTCCCCCCACTTAGCCCTCCTGGGAATGCCTACATGGACATACCAGAGATGTCCATTACTAATTTCTTAGGCACTTCTCAAACCAGGGAAGTTGGCAATCAAAATTAACTATCACAAGCCCTTACTGAACAAAAGAAAGCCTCATCTTCGCCTTTTTTTTTGCCTCCGGGGACACTGCAGAGACACAGCCATCTGTGACTCAGGAAGAGGGCTCTCACCAGAACCCAATCTCAGAATTCCAGCCTCTGGAATTGGAGAAGTAAATCCTGTTGTTTAATTCCTTTGGTATATGCTTTCTGGAACAGAATCTATTCTGAAATATTAAGAGGTTTTTCTGAAAATTTATGTATATGTGTATATATATATAGTATGTGAGTGTGTGTGTGAGTGTGTGTGTGTGTGTGTGTATGTGTGTGTGTGTGTGTGTGTGTGTGTGTTCCTACGTATATAAACACAACCTGCTCAGGCTGTATAATGTCACTTTTATATATGTGTGTATGTATATGTGTGGGATTAAGAATGAGGGGACTGGAGAGATGGCTCAACAGTTAAGAACACTGGCTGCTCTTCCAGAAGACCTGAGTTCAGCTCCCAGCACCCACATCAGGCCACTCACAACCACCTGTAACTCTAGTTACAGGGGATCCAACACCCTCGTCTGGCCTCCACAAGCACTACATGTGGTATATAGATGCATTCAGGCAAAACGCTCATACACACAACATAGAAATAAATAAGTATTTTTTTAATTACAAGTCTATTGCATTATATAAGAGAGTCTGCCTTCTTCACATACTGGAAGGCGCTGACTGGATGTTATTCATGCAAACACACAGTCGGTGATGGTTAACAAGGTGCCAGAGGAAGTAAAGAAGGAGATGGATTTACAGCCACCTAGACTGGACTAAAGTTAAATATAATCTAGTAAGTCTTTCGATCAATTACACATGTAGGAATATTCACTGACTTCTTGTTGTGTTTGTCTCTTTGTGAATGATAAGGTGTTGGCAGTCACTGAAAACCTCTGATGTTATTATTCTCCTGTCTACTTTTCCCTCATATTTCCTGGAATTTACATTTTATGCACGTTGAGGTTAATGTATATTTTATGCACAACAGTACTAGTATTCGTTTATATTATTTGATATATAAAGGCCTGTGACAGTTATGGTCTCATCTTTCAATGAAACTTCATTGTTGTAAAAGACTCCTCAGTCACTCTTTTCAATGATAAACTTTTCATTAGATTTTTCTGACCTTTAACCTCATTTCAATTGTTTAAAACTAGTTTCTGTGTTCCTTTCCCGGCACAAAAGTATCAAGAAGTCGAGAGTTTTGCTGTAAGTTTTCAAAGGCTTGTGGCAGGATGGCCATCACTCATGTCCTCCTCAGCTCCTCCTTCCCAAGGCTGGAATGCATGCCCTGCTCAGGACAGACCCAGCACATGGGTATTCCAGCATCACTGCACATCTTAGGCTCGCATGGCCACTCTCCTTTTTCCTCATAGACATTCATATTTAAGACTTGGGCCTTTCCATGAGCCAAGTATAGATTCATGATAAGATGCCACAAAAGTCTCCAGCAATTCTGTGAGGAAAATTTTTGTCATCAACAGTGGTCCCAATAAAGGACTAGGACTTGAGAACCAATTTTCCCAAGGACATAGATTCTTTTAAGTCATTTTATAGGCTATAGGCCAGTGAGACCATGCATTGTACCAGAAAAATTTAGAGTCAGAAGTGGGATATGACTATGAACTTCAATCTTTTTCCCCCATCTACTTACATTTGAAACAGCTCCCCACCTCTCTCTCATGCAGTTTCCCAAATCATGGCTTTGACTGCTATGGAGGTCTGACAGGAAACCTCCCCATTGGAGCATTGAATGCTTATGAACTAATTCTGGTTCCATCAGTTTTGACCACAGTACCAGGATGTGTGAACATCAAGCTATTGGGTGGGCCACAAGAATCCCTTGGTACTCTGTGAGTTCCTGGCTTATATCTAGAGCCCCTAGACCTGCTTGTGGAGCATTCCTGCAAGCATCCTGCTGTCCATCTTGTGCGGCTCCTTAGACATGTGTTTGGTGGCCTTCCCTGTGACTGGCTTCTCTAGGGCAGGGTCAAACTGTGTTCCCCCATTGCATCTCCAGCAACTGGCCCAGCCTTGACACTTGACATCTGCTGGCTCAGTTCTCAAATACAGTGTTATGCCCAGATTTTGGGGACCCCAAAAGACCACCATGGAGACTGAATCCCATATGTAAAAGCAAAGAGCTTTTATTTTCAAGCTCGGAGCTTGGACTCTGTCTGAGGCCTCCGAGCCCAGGCAGGGTGGGGTTTTTATCATAGCAGAGGTTGGGGTGAGGGGATTTCCAGGATTCAGGACCCTGATTGGCTGACATTTGTCTAGGGGTATAGGGAATGTTTGGAATGTCATGTATTTCCTCTTAGATGCAGACCCCCCCTGGGTAGGGTCAGCTTATGGTTTTTCCTGGGTCCAGGTGTTGCCTGCCAGAAGCTGTGTCTGGGCTTCTAAGCCTGTCATGGCAGCTGTGTGGTCAAGCTGTTTTGCCCACGCTCCCCCACAGTAGCAGATCCACAGCTGCATTCTATGTACAAGAAAGCATCACATGACCTGGGGTGGGAGTGGGGGTGGAGCAAGTGTGAATACTTTCAAACCTGTATTCTTCCAGATCACTCGTCCATCCTAAATCTAAACAACAGCCAATAGTCAGAGAGAAAACAGACCTTGAGTCTTTTTAAATGTACAGACAGAGAAGTGAAGAGATGCCTCGGCAGTTAAGAGTGTTTTCTGCTCTTCCAAAGGGACTCTAATGAGTTCCCGGCACCCTCACAATCACCTGTAACTCCAGCTCCAGGGATCCAATGCCCTCCTCTGACCTCCATGGGTACCCACACTTACCTCTCTTCTCTCTCTCTTCACTCACCTCTCTCTCTCTCTCTGTCTCTCTCTCTGACACACACACACACGCACACACACACACACACACACACACAGAGAGAGAGAGAGAGAGAGAGAGAGAGAGAGAGAGAGAGGAATCCTTATATTGTACAAACAGAAATATCAACAACTTTAAAATAAGAAGGGTGCTGTTGGCAGGTCTAAGTGTGAAGATGTCTCCTCTTTGAAGAGCTAAATGTGCCTCTCATCTCCATGTCACTCCATCTTTGGGTTGAAGTTCCGAATTGATATTATTTATTGATCATTTTGGCTATTACCTTTCTACAATAGGGTTCATTTCTTCAGCAAATCCTCTAACAAAAGATCATCTGGAATGTACCAAAATCTTAAACATGAGACAAGTATTATGTGTTTTAAGAACTTTTAACATTCCAACCCCGCCCCCCAAGATACTCTCTTTTTAAAGTGATCCAGTAACATTATCTGATAGGTTAAAACCTGATGGGAAGTCCACAAGTTCTCAACCTGTGGGTCACAACCCATTTCACTAATCTCTATCTCCAAAAACATTTGCATTACAACTCATTACAGCAGCAAAATCCCAGTTATGAAGTAGCTACAGAAATGATTTTATGGTTGGGGGTCACCACAACATGAGGGACTGTATTAAAGGGTCGCAGCATTAGGAAGGTCGGGAACCACTGGTTTAAAATGACTTCCGTTCAATTGATTTCTCCTCATTTTGCTATGGCTGCCCATTTTCCTTCACTAGAAAGGAATACACATACATCTGTGGCTTGCCTGTACTGTGTCGGTCACTCTGTCGTTTCTGTGGCCCGAAGATTCCTTTGGAGGAACATGAGGCAGCCTTAAAGACTGCCAGAGTGTTCCTTTATGAGGCTGGGGGAACCAGGACCCTGTCTAAAGGGAAGGCCAGAACCCAAATCTTCAGCCATGCTCTACTGCTGCCTGGGTGGGCTGCATGGTCCTTAAGCACTCCACAGGAGGAGGCCCAAGCTGGCATCAGCAAGTCTAACTCATGGTGTGTGCTGCTCTCAGGACTCACCCCAAACCCAGCACTCCAGTGGTCCCTTATGGAAAAAAGACAAAGGAAGCAGTGGGGTCCTCAGATTACCAGCAGGCTTTCCTCCGATGCCAACCCTGCGCCTCTGGACTTCCCAGCCTCCACAACTGGAAGAGAGAAAATTCTCTCTTTCTAGATTGTCCATTCTGTTATAGCAACAGAAACAAAGAGACATAAATAAAACTCAGCAAAGGATATTGTCGTGTCAGAGACAGAGCCTGAGCTCTGTAGACAGCGGGAGAGCCTTAAGGACACAGATTTTCCTGTTACTGGGAATTCCCGGTGGGAAATGACCTGACCTCAACATGATACATTCCCCGAAAGTCCTGGGAGATAGGTTCCCTTAAGCCTGCTTGTTCCCAGCTGCGAAGGAGTCAGGGTTCTAGAAACTCCTTTCTCTTACTTCTTCAGTTAGAGACATGGAACCTCACTGGTTTTTCTCTAGATGAGAGGCATGAAGCATGAAGTCAGAATCATCCTGTCTGCAGAACTATGGCAGGAGTGTGTCTGCCCACCAAGCAGGCTTTGCCTTGTCTTCAAACCCCAGGGGAATTAGGTTGGGAATTCACACTGATACTGTTCAGTGGGTCTTCTGACTCCCAGGATCCAGGAAATAGGACTCGAATGGACAGCTCTGTCTACACACGACATTAGTTGAGGTAAGACTGTCTCGATGCCTAGGTTTTCATTCTCCTGGTTCATCAGTCAGAGGCTTCAAGTGGAAGTGAAGACCATTGGCAATTGTCTCAGATTGTTTTCCTATGTTGTGATAAAGCCCCAAAGCCACTCAGGGAGGAATGGATTTCCTGACGTCATGGAGGGAAGCCAGGAGCTCAAGCAGGAACCTGGAGGGAGAAACTGAGGCAGAGATGATGGAGGAATGCTGTTTATTGGCTTTCTCTTCAAAGCCTGCTCAGCTACCTTTCTTACACAACCCAGGCTTCCTGCCTAGGAATGTCACTATTCACAGTGGGCTATTCCCTCCACACACATCAATCAAGAAAATGTCCCACCGACTTGCCTATAGGCCAGTCTGATAGAAGCAATTCTTCAGTTGAGGTTTCCTCTCTTCCCAGATGTGTCAAGATAACAACCAACATTAGCCATCACGATCACCTTGGTAACAGCTACTCTCCTCTCTATCCTCATCTATAAGTTCACTGTATGGGTTAGCAGTGTGCCTGATTTAAAACAACAACAACAACAACAACAACAACAACAACAAAACACAGAAATCTGCCTATCTTGTCACCCTGTGTAAACATAGTGACCTCATGTGAGAAATGATTTTTTTTTCCTGTCAAAAGTGATTAGCTTGACAAGGGCCCATGTTTCCTGAACTTTCTCCTTCCCACTCCCCTTTGCACCAATTAGCCAATAGTGTCAGATTATGCAGCCAAGCTCCCTCCAATGGGATGAGATGTAGTCACCACCTAAGTCAAGGATAAAAGACAATGACCATCTTGGCCACGAGTGCTTGCTCACCTGGCTGGGGTCCTGGCACACACACTCCTTTTGCAAAAAGAAATTGCCTTGCTAGGCTACTTTTGCTCTGTGTGTTCCTTTGTGCAACACCAAATTTTTCCCCAATACTGTGACTAAGTTCTGGTCAATGAACTATGATTTTGAAGTTTTTTGATAAGGCTCTAACACAAAACTGGAAAGGTTGGGTACATTCAGGTTGTCTGTGGCTTTGCCTTTATACCCTTGGTTTGTTGTCTTCCTGCTTCCTGAAAAGCAGATACAATGGCTGGAACTCTTGAGAAACTTTTGACAGCTTGAGGATGAGAACGAACTTCAGAGAATGACAGAGCATGAAAGTGGAAGGAAACTGGGACCCTGAAGGTCCGTGGAACCTTCATACCAGATCCCTTGGCATCTTCTAGACTTTTGGAGACAATAATGTTCGACTTAGTCTACTCTAGCACACAGACCCTGGCACTGTTGCATCGAAGAAAAGGTGCCCCTCTCTACTTCATGTTAGTGTCAAGGTGGCTCTCTGTCCACAGAACGGTGAAGTGTCTCACACTTGTGGAACTGTGCTAGGACGCTGGAGGTTCTGTGCTGAGCAGTGACTGTCTGCTGGCATGTGGGTTGGGCTTGCACCTGGACTTGTGTAGGCAGAGCGAAGGTGATGACGTCACTACACTAAGCCTGGCCTGGAGAGATGCTCCTTAGACATGGGATATAAAGGGGTGCAAGAAGGAGGGAAAGAAAGTCATGCAACTGTGAAGGAAAGCTCCCCCAAAGCATCTGCACCTCAAACTGAGACCTTCTTCAAGGCTGATTGGCTGATTAAAACGTCAATAACTGTGGGGAATTTGGGGTGTTTCAGGTCCGGAGTCTAATTACAAAGTCTTGGGCCATCTTTAGACCCCTAAATAGCCATTTTTTTTGCCCACCTCTTTGTCAGACCAAACATCCTGTGATGAGCGGATAAAAAACTTTTGGAGTGTATTAGCACAACTGTATGTAATTTCTACCAACCAAAGGCTAAGAGTCAGATACCATGTGAGGCCCACAGTCATGCTGTAACTGCCTACTTAATACTTTACATGTTCCGTTACTTTAAATGCTTCATGAAACTGCTTCCACATGGAATTTAGGGCAACAGATGTGTTCCCAGGCCACAATCATTCGTATATGGTTCCATCTTATTAAGCTCTCTTATTCCCTTTGAGGTGAGGGTTGTGTTTGTGTGAGAACCGAAGGGAGGTAGAGGGGAAAGACTGTCCTTACCCACAAGGTACATAGTTCGAATCCTGCCCGTGCGCTGTGCAGCAGTTCCCTATGAGCTGATGCATGCCCTCGCTGGAGCAGGGGAGGCTCACAAATAGCACAAGAAAGTCACAAGATGAATAAGCCCTTCCTTGATATTGTGTAAACCGTGTAGCAATGCTCGGGGAGAGATTCTGTCCTGAAGCTGCCTACAAGTTCCAGGAGCAGTCACCAGTCCTTGGATGGACCCTTCAGTGATACCCCCATACTCAGTCATCCATATTCCTAGAAGTAACCCCAATAGATTCATTGGCTCAAGCTAGAATTGGATGCGTCATTTCCCACTCTCTGCCTGGTGTGAACAGAAACGGATCTCCCAGGAAAAGTGTCACCCACATGATACCAACCACACATGGGAGGCTGGGGGAAAGAGTCTGGCCATTTAGAATTCTTGGTAGACAGTCTAACTAGCAATTTGCACACAACCAGAGTAAAGTACTTGTTGCCCGTCAGGCTCCTGCCCCAGTGTTTACCTACAAAGCAGACAGTATTTACTGATACTTTCAACTGAAACTTGATACCCATGGGCTTTACTCCGGTCTTTGAAGTACTCTAGCTTTCTGTTTTTCAAATTTATCGACTTGCTTTTGCAGCTCAGCCTTTTCTACCAGATCTGGAGGGTGCAGAGGAAACCCTTGCTCTCGGGGAGAAACTCCAGTGTCTCCATAAGTCATTTGATACTGGACAGCTTCGTTCCCAGGAGCATTTGATACCCAGTGAAAGACATTGGCTTTTCCTAGGAGTCTCATTCCAGATCAATAGTGTGAAAAAGATGACAGGAGACCAAAGAATGTTCATCATTTACATTCTTGCCCTAAAAAGACTTGAACTTCAGAGCTCAGTAGATGGCCTACTAAGAGCACTTGTGAAAACACGAGGCTGTGAGTTCGGATCTCCACATGTGTCTGTAACACTAACATGGGAAACAGAGATAGGTGGATCCCAGGAAGTCTCTGAGTAGTCAGCCTATCCCAAGCAGCAAGTTCAGGTTCAATGAGAGACTCTGCTTCCCTGCTTCAAGGAAATAAGGCAGAGGATAATAGAGCAGACACCCAATGCTGGAGAGAGATAGAGACAGTGAGAGAGAGAGCGCTGAGTTCTGGAACTATGCAGGTCTGTGTTAAAGACAGAGGTGTGAATATGTAGAAGGGGTGAGGTGAGGGGGGTTTCTCAAAGGAGTCAGGTGGCTCTGTCTTCAAGAGTACAGCAGGAGAATTGGAGAAATGGCTCAAAGGTTAAGAGTGCTGGCTGCTCTTCCAGAGCACCCAGCTTCAAATCTCAGCACCCGTATTATGGTTCACGACCATCTATATATAACTCAAGTTCCAGGGGATCCGCTCTCCAAGGGCTCCAGGCACACATGTGGTACACAGACATACATGTATGGGCAAAGCACCAATACACAGAAAACAAAAACAAATAGAATATCAGTGAGCCTCTCCACTGAGAATTGTACCCAGGGTTCCCCTCTACTCTACTCCAGGGTGGGAGATGTAGGGAACACAGGCCCCTTGCCTGCAGCTGGCAATCTACAACCTCATCTGCCCTGCTGTCTCCAGTCCTGGGATGAAGGATGCCAGTGCTTTCCTGGAGTCCTTCTGCAGCTTCTGTGGCCTGGAGTGAGGTAGCCTGAACAGGTGCTGCAGTTCCAGAATACATCTGCTGCTGCCCTATCTTGTTTCGTTTTATTCAGAGTTGATCGTGGCAGGGAAATTGGTGCCATTCCTCAGAAGACAAACATAGCCTCGGGAAATTTGTGACTTTGGAGGTTTAGCCCAAAAGCCAGAGTCAAACTCCAATGGCTGAGAGGAATTGTTTGTTCTAGATACTTGGCAACCACCCCAGAAATGGGGGGGGGTAGGAACACAATAGGAAACTGACTTGGAAACCGATGCTCCATCCATTAGGCAATGTGTCCTGAATCCAAATTCAAACAGTAAGTTTGCTGTTGCCTCTTTCCTCAGAGAGGCAGGGGAAAATGCAGGAGGAAGAAAAACACATAAGCCATAGTCTAGGGCTGAAAACACCACCCTACCTGGATCCACTCAGGCTTCTTACTTGGGCCACTGGGGTAGTATCTCAGTTCAGCATAGCACAGCTTCCCCTTCTGCATATGGAAAATCAAGGAGATGGAAGTACCTGAACTGGCCATCCCGTAGGCTTCCGCTTTGGCCCCTGCTCCCATTGGACACAGGCATTGTGGACTTGAAGGCAGGATAAAGGGTTTCCAGTATCATCCAATCAAACAAGCATTAAGGTCTTAAGTATTGTTTGATCACTTGGTGTAGAAATCACCCTTAATGGGACAGGGAACAGACGACTTGATATGAACACTCCACCTGCTCCTGAAATGTAGAACCTTCCCCTGTCATATCTGACTACCAGGCACACCAAGCCATACGGTTGATTTGCCTAGAGAGTATCATAGTGAAAAAGAAGTAGTGCCCGAGCCCACTCCAGCACTGGCATTCAGTTCTTACCGCTATACATTTTCAACCAGGCCTTCGAGATTGTGGACACCTGATTCTCGGGACCAGCAGAAAGGCTTCTTGAGTCAATGGCTTGTGGAAACACAACCAAGGTCCATGTCTGAGCTGAGGGCCACCCCCTCCCACCAGGAAGTGATGAGAACATTCTAAAGTTGTCCTAGATATGGTGGCACAGCTTCACGAGCATCCTGCCAACCACAGAACTGTAGCATTTATATTAAAATGAGTTTTCCTTTGTTTTTGTTTTATTAGCTTGGGTGTTATTGTTGTTTTGTTTGAGGTGGTGTTTTCAGATGAGGCCCAGACTGGCTTCATATTGGCTATATATACCTGGGGTAACTTTAAATAGGAGTTATATGTAGCTAGAGTTTTCCTACCGTGCCCACAGTCAGGACAAATCTCTCTCACCCGCCAGTCCCACAGCCGCTCAGACCCAACCAAGTAAACACAGAGACTTATATTGTTTACAAACTGTATGGCCGTGGCAGGCTTCTTGCTAACTGTCCTTATATCTTAAATTAATCCATTTCTATAAATCTATACCTTGCCACATGGCTTGTGGCTTACCGGCATCTTCACATGCTGTTTGTCATGGCGGCGGCTGGCAGTGTCTCCTCAGCCTTCCACTTCCCAGAATTCTCTCCTCCTTGTCCCGCCTATACTTCTTCCTGCCTGACCACTGGCCAATCAGTGTTTTATTCATTGACCAATAAGCAACATGTTTGACATACAGACCATCCCACAGCAGTTATAAGTTACATGGATTATACCCCAATATGAAACTACTTCTTCCTTTCTTTTCTTTCTTTCTTTCTTTTCTTTTTTTCCTTTCTTTCTTTCTT